>CAJNIZ010003080.1:101692-126170 GCA_905231905.1 Symbiodinium pilosum | reverse complement strand
ACAAGCAAATCCGTGCCGGCACCCATAATAACGTTCACTTTTACCACATCCACAACCACCAAAACACTGCTATACGCAGCACATTCTGATTAGCGAGCATTTGGTGCGGGCAAATAGGGGGGGGGCCGTAGAAGTTGAGACAACAGCTCATAAATTCATGCTGGAGTCCCTGTTCAGGTCTTCACGTCCCTTCGCGGTATTTGTGAGGACGGGATCCTGCTGAGCGCGAGAATTGGTCAGGGCTTCGGGTTCAGGGGTTTAAGGTTTAGGGTTTAGGGTTGGGTTTAGGGGTTTGGTTTGGGCTGGGGTGGGGTGCTGGAATCCGTTTCTACATTGCCTGCAGCATTGTGTGCCTATTTCTGGGAATACAAGGAGGTTGAAATACAAGACATTTCTTGAGGAACCATTTTTATGTCCAAGACGGGTGGGTTTCAATAATTACCAAAATGTTTTCGTAATTTCCGTGTCTCGTTTTGGTGGAGGCCACCTCACACAGACCTCAGAATGAGATTGATATATTTGTTCATATATTTCGAGAAAGTTAACGCATGTCCGGAAGCAAACCCCAGGTCACGAGATCCAGAGCTCTCAACCCTAAACCCTAAACTCTGTTAGACTTACCCTCCGGCACAAAACATCAACTGATATGAGCTAGAGCCTAAACTCCTGAAAGGGGGCTATAGGGGAGCATTCAAGACGTTATAAAGCCCAACGAGGCATCGTAACCCCCTAAGCCTTAAACCCTGAGCCCGATACGTCTTCAATTCGACGCGTCCCACACCCAGAGGTTTGAATTTGAAGTGTGGGCCCCTAATATCCTTTTAGGAGGCTTCTAGGGGCCCTTAAGGGTACATATAGGGTATCTGGTAGGTAAATACCGATTCCAGGTTAAGGGCTCGTCTAGGGGCCCATGGTTTCAACCTTAGAACACCCTATGCCGCAAAGCATCCCTACATCCCCTCGACCTATGCAACAAACATAGGTTTAGGGTAGGAGTATATAGGAAAAATGGAAAATCAAATGGAAAAGATAATGGAGAATTAAATGGAAACTGGCCTTATACAGTGGTTTATAGCCCAAGATCAGGGGTACATTTTACCAAGTTTTTGGAGGACGTGAACCATGCAGAGGAGGAGGCAGAGCGCGGCTCACCTGGCATATGGCTTATCAGGGACGGCTCAAAAGGGATTTAGGGGTTTAGTGGCGTGGCGTTAGGGTTCAGGTTTTCGGGGCTTAGGCTTAGGTTTGAAGGTTCAGTTTTGCGGTTCAGGCTTTAGGTTGGATACTGACCCCCTCAGTAGCAGTTGGATAATAATTATATCATGGTTATATATAGCCCTTAATAGTACCCCTAATATAGACTGTTACTGGGGGGGCAGTACCCAAGGTTTAGGCCTTAGGGTGGGATGAAGGCAGGTGGCTTAACGGATGGTTCTTGTAGACACCATGTTGCGGCTTCTTTCCTGGGCATGGATACTATCCGGTTACTATCCCGAATAATGGACAATCGAGAAGGACATGGACAGGAAGACGGAAAATGAAATTGACCCCGGGCTTATACAGTGGCTTCTAAGGATGATTGCTCATATGATAGTCTCTAGCTTCCTTGTAGGAGTACGGTAATTATAGGGTACTTCAAAGAGATTTCAAAATGATATTGATAATGCTTTAGGCCCCTACAGCAGAAGTAGGCGCCCCTAAGATAGCTTTGGGGAGATTTTGGGGACTGTATAAGGTATCCAGGCACCTCGAGATTTCAGCCATGCTAAGCTAAGGGCCGTTGGTTCTCACTTGGAGGTTCAGGGGTAGTTGTAAGCCAGCTAGAACAAGGACAAGCGCATACCAGAGGCCTAAATGATTCCAACTAGTAGCCACCCATAATCCTTATGCGTTTTTTTCTCAAGGTTATGGGCCTCGTTTGACCAAAACAGGACCCTAACTTGTAATTACCCATATAACTACAGTACAACATGCCTCAAATTTTGTCAGCCCTACTGGTGCTTCCGGGGGAGTGGGGGAATGAATATCGGTACCATGATAGAAGTATACATGGCAAGTACATGAGGGATCCATTCCCCGAATCTTCCATAAGCACCAGTAAGTAGCGGGGTAGAGGGGAGCGGTTATCCGAACCGTCCTCTGGCTTTTTCTGAAAACCCTATGAACTCTAGTCTAAACTCCTAAAGGGTTGATGAAGGGGAATATCGGAAGTTTAGACTTTTGCGCTTATGAGTATAGCAGTGTCCATCAACAGCGCAAGCCCAGTATCGACCCCAAAACGGTAGAATCCTGGTTATAAGGGCATTATTAAGGGATCCCTGATTTTTGGAAGCCCCCATGATGTCTTCAACCTGGAATACATCTTCTTACGAATACTGCAGAAGATTAAAAGTAAACCTCGGAATCATCAAGTTTGAGAACCCGAATCCTCAGTCCGCAAATTCCATAACCCATTCTATACCTCTGCATCATTATGCCCCTGGTCGAAAACCCTCTACAACTCTAGATAATCCTACCAAATGCTTCAGAGCGGGAACCCGCAACTTTGAGAGATAGCCTAAATCTCTCTATTCCATACAGTACATAGTTAGTGTAGGGTACCTCAAACAGACTTTCACATGATGGGTAAATATTCAAGCTTGTCCCCTCCGCATAAGTCCAGTATCCATAACACTTTCCACATTCTTGTCCTTTTGATTCTCCGCTGAAAGTATTGACTCAAGGCCCCCAAGCCCTAAACCACAAAAAGGGACCACAACATTGGTGGTTCTTCCTTAGCCCTAAATATGCCGAATTCAGGCCTCTATAGCCTAAAGCCTACATTCTAAACCCTAAGCCCTAAGCCCTTAGTCCTGAACCCTAAATCCTAAATCCTAAGTATAAACCCTAAATCCTAAACCCTAAATCCTAAACCCCAAATCCTGCACCCTAGGCCCTAACTAGGTCTCTCCAATGCAGCGCAGCAGTGGACGGGGATGCCACCTGCGGAGGCTCTGGGGATTAGGGTTAAAGGGTTATTGAGGTTTAGGGTTTGAGGGTTTTAGGGTTCAGGGTTTTAGGGTTATTGTGTTTAGGGTTTTAGGGTTTTAGGGTGCAGGGTTTTAGGGTTTTTAGGGTTAAGGGTTGTTACAGGGTATAGGATTTAGGGTTTTGGGGGAGGATTCCAAAGAAACTGGGGATCCCTTTCAAGGGGCTTGTGGGGATCATAGAGGAGCTTGTAGGGATTCATAGCTTTTCGCGGGATGCGGATTTTGGAGTCCTTGTATGAAGGGTTATGGTATATTGGGTGGGATCTATACTAGTGCCCCTTATTTCTGGAAACGACCTTTCGGTTTTAGCATTCAGGGTTTGGATTTTAGGGTTCAGGGCTTGTTGGGATTTCAACGGTCGTTTTACGATATTATGTGGTAGCGGACTTCGACTCGAACTCGAGGGTTTAGGGTTTGGGCTTAAAGTCTTTTGGATTTTGTACGTCTGGTTTTGGACTGGGACCAGGATTCTTTGGCTAGGTTGCAAGATGTTCGAGTCAGGGTTTGGGATTTGGGGTTAACAAATCTGTAAGGTTCAGTCCAGTACTTTTCTGTACGCTAGGGGTTGGGTACATATATCAAATTTATGATATAGAGCTTGTTCAGGAGACTGGTGGGTGCCATTAAAATGGGAGGAGGTCTACTTCAAAAAGCAAGAGGCATTCTGGGTTGCTGTTAGGGAACTTAATTTAAGTTACTATATTGGGGAAGCCCTATTATTTACTATGTATACCCATTATGGTAACTTAATTTAAGTTCCTTGACAGCAACAAACCATTTTGATGTATGTGTTTTGTTGAAATTCTCACCGAGCTGCTTCAACCTTTTTTTCTGGGTTGCTTTTGAAGGACTTAAATCAAGCTACCGTAATGGGTATATATAGTAATTAATAGGGTTCCCCAATATGTAACTTGAATTAGGTTCCTTTAACGCAAGCCAGTTTTTTTCAAGAGTCTTGATGTCTTTGTAAATCTATGCTGGCAGCTTCGGGCAAGCAAGACTTCTTGATTGAACCGTGAAAGTCTGGAGGGATTGATACTTGTCAGGGCTAAGCTCAAAAGTCTTGGTTAAGGGTCAACAGTTCAGGGCTGAGTTTGGAGCTGATTGTTTAGTAATCAGCCATTTCCTCGACGTGCTGCAAGGGGCCTCCGCAGTTGCCATTGCCCCAAGCAGGGAGCCAATGCGGAGTATACCGGATACTCCCTCCACTTCGTAAGGTTCGCAGGTAGCTGTACTTGATGTTATCAGTAGCAGAGCTATAGTCACTGTAGTCTCCGTTCTGAGTAGTTTTTAACCCAACTTCTAGGTATCCCGGAACGTCCAGGCATAACTTCGAAGAACCCCATAGCGCTAAACCCATAAACATGTGCGCATTGTTTTGTCCTCAATGCCCCGCCAAGCTAGCAATACATAGTCGTCCCAAGACCAGTGCCATCAAGTCACAAATTAGCTCGAGTGGTAACCTAAATCATGGATTCCCCGTGGAACCCTAAACCCTAAGCCGTAGAACCCCAAACCCGAAACCCGTGGGGGACCCGACCAAGCTGAATAAAAAGTGCTGCTCAAGACTCTCCCCTCTCCTCAGTAGCCCGTAAGTCCAAAGTAAGTAGATGGTACAAAGTATGGCTTGTGTACTTCATAATATCAGAAATGTACATATATATTCTATATATATATATACGGGTACCTCAGTGCCCTTTGGGTAGGGAACGGTGAAATAGCTCGTATTCTAAGCCATGCCCCGGATCCCTGTGAGAAGCATTAACTTCCTGACTCCCTGCTGGGGAGGGTTTAGGGTTTAGGGTCAAAGGAGAAGAGCCAGCCAGCATCTATAGTCCGCCTTAAGTAGATAGAATATGGCTTTGGGTATATGAAAATAAGATCCCCAAATACCTCATATTCTATCTACTTAAGGGAGACTGTAAACCCTAAACCCCAAACCCTGAACTAGGGTTCAAAGGCCCGTCTTTTGGGCACTTGAAGCTCTTCAAAAATTCCAAGAAGCCTAATGATCAGCAACGTTATGCTCCCGGACTCCTCGCACAATTGGAGTATAGCGTATCTGAACAAAATTTAAAAAATTACATTGGTCGTCATTTCGGCGTCTGCAGTATGTGTGCGTCTCTTTTGGGCTACTATAGTCTCCATAGGCATTATTTTATGGTAGAAGCCAAAGGAAAAACTCAAAATTGAATTTCTATTACAGGTCTAAGGAGACTACAGTCTAAAGTTAGTTGTGTATAATTTCTGCAGCACCTGAAGGTTGACAAGAGCAGCGATTGAAAGGTGAGGGACCTGAACCCTAGACCCTAAATCCTAAGCCTTAAATCCTAAAACTTAAACCCTAAACCTTTAAACCCTTACCCTAAGCCCTAAACCTTATAGAAGGACTGAGAGAGATGCCTCCTTGATCAGCCAGGATGAGCAAGCTTTAGCGGCGCTCCGGACGACGATGAGCAACGCGACGGCAGAGGTGGGGACAATGGAGATGATGAGAGAGTTTCTCAGTATGAGCTATAGTCTAAACTCCTGAAAGGGGGTTATATGGGGGATTAGAAAGGTGACTACGGTTATTAAGGGGGATACTAGGAGTTTAGACTATAGCTCATATAATCCTGAAGGCGGACCTCGGCAAACCCATAATTTCATGCCTGAATATCCTTGGGCTCCCGAATCCTGAGTTCAAAGAGTACCCCAAGGCCACCCGGTAAGTCTGTGTGTGTTGTCACTAAAGGAATATGGTAGTTTCCCAAAATAGGGGGACCCCAATATAGACCCCAAAATATTGTAATCCTTATTATTGGGACCCTCCAAAATGGTATCCCTAATTTTGGGAATCCCCCATATGTAGTGGCTGAGGCACGTTCAGCGTTCTCGGCTTGGGTCAGGGCGGTGGGAGGTTCTCAGAACAGGAGTGCCGTCATTACACTCCCCCAAACTAACATGGAAACCCATATAGCCCCCCTTTTAGAAGGACTGTAGTCATTATAGGGCCCTTTTTGGGTTTCCATGTTAGTTTCCGTGAGTGTAGAGCATTGGAGGGTTTTTGACAAGGATATGAAATGGGGCTTGAGTCATTTGACCTTACACGGTGCTGGTTTATTCTGTCCCCCAATCTATACAAACATGAGCAGTAGCTGAGATCCTCAAAAGGGAGTAATCCCCTCCCCCTAATATGAAGCCCCCCACCCCCTGATATTCAATGTACCACATTCTGGGAGTATTTAATATCAGGGGATGCGGGGGTTGATATTAAGGGGGAAGGGAGTACTCAAGTTGCTGTAGAAGTTCGAATAATTATATCATCACTGAGACCCTTACAATATAATGTACCCCAAACCCTACTCTAGCTAAAAGACCCCTACAATAGCCAGAATGGAAGAGGACTCCTGGCGAAACAGATGAAGCTCTTTCGGCCTCCGCGCTGAAAACCCCATTGCAGTTACCAAAATGGACGCCCTTAACTTTGAAACGCTGTACTTGAAACACCTCAGCTATTTACTACAAAGCTCTCTGCTCATCTGTCACACCAACAACCTCGAAGACAGACTGCATGCTTTCCTATGCTTCGATTTGGTCAGGTTGAGCAGAGACTCCAGGCGTCGCAAGGCACCGCAATGGTTTTGGTTGCACGGTTTAGGCTGCAGAGCTTGGCACAGTACCAGGGACAGGAAGCTACAGTAGCTGCTACAGTACATGAGCTACAGCCTGAATTCCTTAAAGTGGTGTATATAAGGGATTATAATCTAGGGGACTACTCTATGGCTGTCAGAGCCTGCTGCAGATGCATGTTCGTTTTCAAGATGATTGGCTCCTTGGGTCGTACATTAGCCCATGGAATATGGAACCTGCACGAGGGCAGTGCAATGCAGGGACCACAACTTTGAAGCTTGCACATGCCAGCATAGGTGTAGTTTAATTGGCCCCAGAATGGGCGTTTTCCAACACAAAGCGAGTCTTCCCCGCAATCTACTTACTGGTTCTTAGTAGGGGATAAGGGAAGATAGTACATAGGGATTATATCTATTAAGAACCAGTAGATATTTTCGTAATCCAGTGATATACGTCTTTTTTCAGAAGCACCCAAGCACCTCTGCTGCGGCTCACATGCACCTCTCAACTGCATGTGAGCCATAGTCTAAATTCCTTGAAGGGGGTTATAAGGAAGGGGACTACTATAGGGAATATTTAGGTGGATACTAGGAGTTTAGACTATGGCTCATGTGACAGGCCTGTGCGATCCTACCCTTAGTCCTCTAGATACTCACTTGGATGGCGGCTGCAATAAAGATGTTGTGGTGTAGGCAGGCGCAGTCAAGGGCCAGCTGCTTTACCATCAAAACATGATGTAGTATGCCATAAGGGAAATAAGGCTTCATATGATATTTCATTTTAGCACATCATGTATCTGATTAGGGCTTAGGGTGTAGGTCATAGAGCATTATGCTGGGATGCGCATGAAGCTCGGCAGACTTGCGCTTTTGTGTTGCCGATAGCAAGGCATAGACGATTAGGTTAAGGCCAACAAAGGCATTCATGTTCTAGAGGATGGGTGAAGAGGGCAAAGTAACCGGAGGCATCCTTAAGTGGGTAGGATGCTGAGATCCACCGCCACAGTGCTGCAAGTTCTCCTCTTAAAGGCCCGAAAGTTGGAACATGGGAATTGTAATTTCTAATGTGGGAACGGCAATATAGACCTCAAAATACCATAATCGTCAGTATAGGGACCCCAAAAAGGGTACGTATCCCCCAAACATGAATGATTTTGAGCTACCTTTTCCCTCTTCCTAGATCTTGAACCAGAAGGATACTGATATTCCAGCTCTCTGGATGACACTGTAGTCCTTGAACCCACCAACACTCCCCAAGATCTCAATGCCCCGAGTCCCTGCCAAAAGTCCTTAGCATTTAAGCTGTTCAAAGCCTTAAACTTGGCCCTAAGAGCCTGAAGCCTGACCATCTGCTCAATCCCCTTGAATCCCTTGAGGCTTGTAAACCGTAACGATCAACCCTGAACGCTAAACACTTCCGTAGGGTTTGGGGTTTAGGGATGACTCATGCTATTACTAATAATAGTAGTACTAATAACCTCTATGTAACCCATTATATAGTTTCCATTTTCTTTTCCGTTATCCCTCTATTACCCAATATTACCCTAACCACACACTTTCAGCCTTGAGTCTCTACGCCAGGCCTTGAACTCAAGGAGTTGCGGAGCCTCTTTGGCCGAATCCAGAAGATTCACAAGGCCTGTCCCTGCGAGGGAGTCTACAGGCTTAGCGTTGACAGGTTTCATGGGGTTTAGGGTCTGAGGTTTGAGGTTCAGAGTTTCGGGTCTAAGGTTTAGGGTTTAGAGTTAAGGATTTGGGGTTTAGAGTCTAGGGCTGAAGGTTTAGTGTGCTGTAGACGGTTACTCTGCAAAATTTTCGAGGAGGTTCTTCAGCAAGGCTACCCTGTTGCGAGTTAGGATTCATGTGAGCCATGATCTGAATTCCTGAAAGGCTGGTTATAGACGCGATTTTACAGGGGACCATTATAGGGCAAGGGGGGATTCTAGGAGTGAAGACCATAGCAAATATGAGCTACAGACTACAGTAAGGTTGGGGGCACCTACAGGGGGATGTATGGGGGGCGGGGGTGTACAGGGGGACCTATTAAGGAATATGCTAGAATTTCAGTGCAGGGGTCCTATATTAAGTTGCTTTCATATCCTTTCCATTATTGATCGAGAAGACACCTCTGCACACAGTAGATTCGAATCTGCGTGCAATCTTTAAAGTTGAGGGCTTAGGCCACGTTCGTTTGCGGAAGGATAGTAACTTTTTGAAGTTTGGCAAGCTGAGCCGTAAAAAGCAGTCGCCCCCGAGTTCGCACGTCGCGTTGTGTCACGGAATCCTGCAGCGCGAGGATAGATCAGAGTTCCCTAGTTCCCTGGAGCTACCTTATTCTCTACCAAGCCAAAGCTGCGGTATGCTGTGATTAGACTTTCTCAGTATAGTAGGCTGCGTACAAAGGTGATTAGAGCTCGTGGCGGTTGTTGTTGTCGCGGTGGCTGCTGTTGAATGCGTTTTGCATCTCACAACGCAAGCATCACCCATTGTTCAACACTCTCCCTGATCCGCCACTCCTATGACAACTATATGGGTGGGGGGGTCAAAATCATGGGCCCATTCTGGTTTCTCAGCATAACACGGCCCCTAAAATTATTGAGCTCTTCGCAGTTGACAACCTACCATACCAACCTGCCAACCTTTGAAGCCATAATATGCTTTTGAAGGCCATGGATGGCATCAAGGACTGGGCCAGGGATGGAACACCCTGAACCCTGGACCCTCAACCCTAAAAAGAAGATGAGTTTGGACCTGTAAAGTAAGGTTTGGTGAGTGCACAAAGCGCCCCTTGAACGGGTCTATGCGGGTGTTCATTTTGGGAGACTGTAAATGTATTATGTATCTTCCGATCCTAGCACACGTGATGCTTTATGCTTGTAAAGCGCTTGGAAGCTCGGAGCCATCATTGAAAAGATACATGCCGTTGAATTCGTCCTCTCTGGCACGGTAGTCCGCAGACAACTTTAGGTTCTTTGATGGCCTACGGAATCCAGAATGAATGCAGCAGTCTGCTGTTGCTGTGGCTAGACCTTTTGTTGCCGTTCTGTGGGTAGCAACTCTGTCTGATATGTCCAAGACCTTCATTACATGGTTCCTTCGTCTGAAAACGTGGCTATCTGTGCTCTTGCCCAACAAGCACCTTGCTGTGCCTTTGCCTAAGCACTTGGCTGGCTCCACTACTTGATGATTAGTTAGCCCGATTTGCAGGATACACTCCTCCAAGCAAGAATGGAAGTTACCATAAACAAGGGGACCCCAATTAATACCCCAAAGCACTATAATCCTCAGTATGGGGACCACCAAAAAAGCACCCCTAGTTTTGGGAAACTCCCAAATGGAGCGTCAAAATGAGCCCCATGAAGTCTACTGTCCTTCTAGAAGGGGGTTTAAACGGGGTTCCATGAGTTGTAGTCTGAACACCTTGAAAGGGGGCTGTATAGGGGGATTCTTTACTGGAGTATTATAGGCGTTACTATCAATAGTTCTGTACATATATGTATATGTATATGTATAGGTATATGTACAAGTAAGAGGCAGGGTGAGAAAGAAACTCTGGGAGTCAGAACTCCACTGAAGGAAGGTATTGGCCAGCTGAGCCATACAACATCATGCAACTCAATCTTCGCATATTAGTGTGACCTAGATGAACCGCGGATACTGCTGCGATGAATACGCTACCCGAGAGTCAGGGTGCCCCACCAAGGGTCTAGATTTGACGCTAAACCCTAAACCCTAGGCAGCCCTAACCCTTACCGCCCCCCCACCCATGTGGAATTGCTATCGAGGAGGCCGTTCAAGAGCGCTCGCGCCTCCAGTGCCTTGCTAAAGTCAAGGAGGCCAGACCATTTGTGACAGGTAATCTAAAAGGCTTCAATCAGTACTAATATGTTCCTGAACACTCCTCGTATACAACTAGAAGTATAAGGAGCTCCAAAATTATTCTCATCTTTGAGACCCACGTGTAAGGTCCTCGGTTTAGGGGTGGCACATGTCGAGGGCAAGGCGTTGCCGTGACCGCTCATGCTGCAGATCAAAGCAAGCTTTCCTGAAAGCAGCTACGTGTTGTAACCACAGAACCTGCAAAAAGGCTCTAGTACCTGTATAGTATGTGCTTGGGCCCCGAGGGTTTTTTGTACAAGCACTGCGGGGCCTGATAATCTACTACGTTTGTGCCTGGACCCTTTGGAACTATAGGGTGAACAACACGGTTTAAGGTCGGTTTAGGGTCGTAGAGATTTCGATTCGCTAGGGAAGTAGTTAAACACGCAAGGTACTGTACAACCGGGGAAACATCCTATATAGCCCCATTGGAATAGCTCACATTAGTATATACCAGCCTAGCCCCCTTAACCCTAAGTCTCTACATCAGGCCAACTTTCCTTGATTGTTCCTTCTTTTGCGTTCTCGCGATTGGGTGAAAAACTCTATATGGTAGTTTCCCAAAATCAGGGGACCCCACTATAGACCCCAAAATACTATAGTCCTTATTCTGCGGACCCCCCATTGTACCCCTAATTTTAAGATACCCCCATAGGAGCTTTCCTGCATCAGGCCCTAAACCCTGCATGAACAGATTAGCTTCCCCAACCCAACACCTGTCATCCCTTACCTATGTAGGGGCCTTGCAACACAATTGTTCATGTGGTTTTTCCGTTTGATTCTCCATTAGTGGGATGATGATCCACTCTTACCCCTCTACTGCCCTATATAATCTTTTTTTGGCCCTTCAGAGCCCCTATCTAGTTTTTTTCATACCAGACATAGCTTCATAACGGCTAGAGCATGACTTCTGGAAGGAAGTCGGCCCCAACCAAGTGCTGCAGGGCCTTTAATGGCTTCGATAAGAGTAAATTCCCAATTCCCATGCGACGCATTTTTTATAATTCAAATGGGGTGAGGGCCTGAATCTAGGGCCCGCTTTAACAGTAGAATCCTCATTACCTGCGCGCCAGCTTCAATCATTCCCTTTTATCGTTCCAACAAACTCCCGACAGGCAAGCCGTAAACCTTCAATCGAGAGCCTCCGCCAGGATGTTTTAAACTTCCATTGCCTACAACTGAGGAGCCTCTGGGCTTCTGCAATGCAGCACAGTATGCTGGACACATGCCACATAAGCTGATTCAAGCTGCCCATCAGGCGACTCATCTCTCAACATTGGAGTCCCCAAAAATTGTTTAGATGTGGGAGGCATCCCGATATGACATTGTTCAACATTCGCTCTTTCTTGTCTTTTCAAAAATCTTGTGACCCTTAAGCCCTCTACAGTGCCCTAAACCCCTAACAATCAAGCGTCCCCATTGCAAGCTGACTGGTTTCCAGCACTCCACACCCTTGGAGGCCACATCCGCCCTGTCCCAGATGGAGAAGAAGGCGTTCTTAAGACTGTTCAGGTTTATTCAGCTCATGATAGTTTCCCTCAACAAGGGGTCCCTAAAATTGACCCCAATGAGGACCCCCCAAAGGCACGCCCAATCCCAAATTTTGTTGCGCCCCGAATCAAGTCTCTTCCAAAGGGAATCCCTGGCTCAAGCTTCAAATCTATCAGGTCCCAGGTATATCCTGGGTGCACGTTCGGAAAGAGTTCAGGGTACTTAGGGTTCAGGGTTCAGGGCTTGCCTGAAATGACCTTGGAAGAGGAGCTGTTTCGTTCTAGGGGATGAAGAATGAAGTTTCCTGTGGATCTGGACTGTTTCACGTTCTGTAACCAAGTTTTATGCTGAGAGAGGGGCATTCGGGATAGTACAGCGATATTACAGTGTCTCACCAATGCTTTCAGACAGTCTTCAAGAGGGGCCCAGCCGCAATCACATTCCCTTTGTGGATACTCTAGGTGTCCCTAGGGTCCCCAAGGGCTTCTTCTCGTAGAAGCCCCATGTTGCTTCAATTGAGCTGGAAATGCTTCCCTTCGGAGAGTGCAATTACGGGTATCGTTTAAGGGGACGTCTTCAACAGATGCCTGTGTAGTTCCTGCGACCCCTACAAAACAGTTACTTGGAGTCTTAGTCATGGAATCCCGATCTCTTAAACCTGGATCTTAAGACCTCAGGCATCTAATTCCCGGAGTTACCCTAAACCCGAAAGCCTGTACCTTTGACTGGGTCCTTCTTCAATCTAATTCGCAGTTTTCATTATACATTCTAATGCCCAATAGGGAACATAGAACTGTTACTTTTTTAATAGTCTCCCAAAAGCGCACTCGTGCTGGCCCTCCTTTTTGATGCAGCCTCGGCCTTCCTAGTTATTTCAGCCGCGACCCTAACTAACCACGGGTTAGTAGTAGTGGCCCACTAAGGTGTAAGTCTGACCCAGAGACATGTACTTGATTGGGGCTTCAAGTAATTTCATCCAGCAGCCATAATTTACCCCAAATCCAGACTTCCATTGAAACGGATTGGACCCCATACGTTTTGGGGCTTCGTGCTCTGGATGCAAAACCCAAGCAAGGTAGATTTCGAGCCCGGAAGCCCCAAACCCCAAGCCACATAACCCCACACCCTAATCTGAAGCCCCAAAGCAATGCACCCTGTATGTACCCCACATCACGCGCCCCAAACACATCCCGTGGGCATTCTCAAGTTGGTGTGGTCCCCAATTGGTTTAGGGTTTAGGGTTTAGGGTTAAGACAACAGTCCCTGTCCTAAAGTCAAGGGCTGGGGGCTGCTCATACTTCTACCTTACCCCGACAAGGCAGGCGCCACAAACTTTGGAACCCCTTAATCCTACACACCCGATATAACCCGTAAATGATTTCTCTTGAACCCTAACCCTGAATCCCCTAAACAATCTCTCTTGAGCCCTGAGCCCTAAACCCTATATAACCCGATTATAGTGGTTTCCATGTTCTTTTCCTTATCCCAATGTAACCGTAATAGAATCCTAATATAACCCCAAAATAACCCTGTATTGAACCCTAAACCCTGAATCCCTGCATAATCTCTTGGAAGCCACATCGTTCCATTATCCCAATATAAACCCAATAGAATCCTAATGTAACCCCAATATAACCCGCTATTGAATCATGTAGAATCTCTTGGAAGCCACATCGTGCCATCAGCTTTCCGCGCTGTCGTCTACGGGGACGAAGCCGGGCAATCAGCCAATCGACCGCTGCGAGCTCAGACTTTGGGGCTTCTAAGGGTTGAATAGGGGTTTTACAGGATTATATAGGGTTTTATAGGGGTTTTATAGGGGCTATATAGGATTTTATAAGCGTTTTATAGGGTTTTATAGGGGCTATATAGGATTTTATAAGGGTTAAATAGGGGTTTTATAGGGGCTATATAGGATTTTATAAGGGTTTTATAGGGGTTATATAGGGGTTTATATAGGGGCTTATAGGGGTAAGATAGGGGTTATATAGGGACAATGGAAAAGAAAATTGGAATTTCTATTTAGGGTTCAGGGCTGAGGGTTTAGGGTTTAGGGCTTCAGGTTCAGGGCCTAAGATTTGGGGTTGAGGGTTAAGAGGGTAGGGCAGTAATTTACGCTAGTAGTAGTAGTAGTAGTAGTAGTAGTAGTAGTAGTATCAGTACGAGTAGTATCAGCATTAGTAGGAGTATTATCATGAGTAATAGTTGTAGTCGTAAAATGTTAGAATACTAGTATAATGGCGATCAACTTGCATCCCCTTGCTGATATTATTATCAGAAGCCTTTGTTGGATGTAACCGGCCCCATGTATCTGCAATCAATGCAAGGAAACGGGTGCGGGGTGGCCGCCGTGGGACCTGCTAAAAGTGACATTATGCAGATTCAGCAAGAATTCCTCCATCCACCGACGTGCGTTCTAGTTCTGGCGGCGCGAAAAACCACAACGCTACTCAAGCGCTGACATCATGCAAGGGCTGCTTAATTTTTCGTGTGGCCCAGATGGGACCACCTGCTGAACCCAACCACTCGTTCTAGATTTTCCAAAGTCTGAGGCGTTTTGCAACTCACAACATGGCCCCCGTGTTTCCTTCGCTACTTAGTCCAGAAAGCCCTCACGAAAGTAGGGCTCCCGGCACGCTTCCCCAGAAATCCGAAGAAGTTGCAAGAGGCCTTCCGGAGCTTATCCAGGAAGCCAAAGATGTAGCAGAGGAGGCCGTCGAGGCGCCTCCACAGATGTCAAGCGGCTCTGGGAATCCTTCCAGAGCGCAGGGTTTAGGGTTTAGGGGTTAGGGTTTAGGGTCAGAATTCTTGTTGTCGTTTTCGTTGTCAGGTATATACATGTGGTGCCTGGAAGCCATTACTGCTTTGTTTTTGGTTCAGTAGTTTCAGGGTGTCTTTTATTGCGATTTCAACCAGTGGTTCCAGGTTTGGGGTGCTGGGATTGGTTTTCGGGGGTTCATTTAGTTCTGATGGATTGCAAGGTTTGGTTTTGGTTTATGGCTTGTGGCTTGCGTCTTGCGAGTCTGGGCGCAGGCACGAAACCATTAGAGCGTGGTTTTCCTGTGAGATGACCCACCTTGCCTTTAGGGAAAATTGTTGCGGACGTCTCCAAAACATATAGGTCCCTTCCTGAGTGGGTTCTAAGACCGTTATCAACGATGACGAATAGCATGAACCTAAGCGCTTCGTGTAAAGATTCCACAGAACAGTATGGACAAACTGACGGGAGGTTTCGTTTTGCCCTACGCTGCCCTATTCTATTCTTGTCGCAAGCCTTTTACGTCAAGGATGGGCATTTTGTTCTTTATGATGCAAGGCCCAGTTCAAACCTCGCAGTTCAACCTGCAAGCTGCAATTGCCAACCCTAGACCAAAACGCCTAAATCATACTCCCCTCCCCGAGTAGACACCCCTCAACAGTAACAAGGAGTATGTCTAGGAAAGGACCTAATGTTTGTGACTGTCAAGTGAAGGTCTATTTCAGCCAGTGAAGTTTTGCCTGCTGGGACTTGCAGAGTATCTTTCCTTAGCTCTTGCAACTTCACCTGACAGCTTGATCTCACCCCAGATGGTGGTTTGAACAGAAGATGGTCCCACATTAGTCTTATTTCAGGAATACAAGGTATTACGGAATAGGCGGTTTGCAGCTTCAGCGCTTAGGGGTGGTGACCGTGATCCAAGGAGAGGTTTTCATTGATTGTGGTTTGATGGCTAGGCGACGGCAGTGCTGCGGGAGATCAGAAACCCCCATAATGATGAAACTCGTCCCGGTGCTTGCACCTAAGGCCCAAACCTTTTGCCCCGAACAACTTGGTCCTGAAAAGGCTTTAGACCAGTGATAATAGCGCCTCCGAGATCTGGTATCAATATGGTTTTGGGATCCCCATGTCTTATATGACTCGCAATCTTGTTTGGGCTTACTTCTGAAAAACAACCCTGCCCAAATGTGACCTCTACAGGTCCAAGTGTCCAACAATAATTTGTTCCCGAAACCAACCACTACCAAAATCCCAAGTACCCAACTACTGGGTACTTGGACCCAAATCCTAAACCATATATAGATGTATATACGGAAATAATATATATATATATATATACATGAGTGAAAGACAGGTGCACCGATACATACCCAAAACACCATAGTCCGCTTTACAGGGCCACAAATTTCTGGAGACCACCAAGAAACCCCTACTCGACACAGAATATGTACATACATATACTCAATTTTCTATGTATTCTGTACACTTGTTCAGCATATATATATATATGTATACACATATGTACATCGCATGCATGTATACATACATACATACATACATACATACATACATACATGTATATACATGTGCACATATCCCTGTACATTCCTCGAGCTTTTTTTGAAGGGATACTGCGGGTGATGCAGGTGCAGTCGGTGCTAAGCTCAGCACAGAAGATGTCTCTTGGCAGCACGCAGAAGATGTCTCTTGACAGCATCGCTGCGCGAGGTGCCTTGAAATCTCAAGCGTTAATTATACTATAGGTTTGCGTAAGGAGTTCCAAGTCTTAAAACCCTTAAAGCCTAAACCCTAAGCCCCACCCTAAAACCCCTAAAGCCTTAGACCCTAAACCCTCACGGGTTTTTCTGGAGGACGGAGTCATCGGGTTCAGGGTTCCAAGGTAGGTTTAGGGTTTAGGGATTACGATTTTTGGATATATATATATATGTAAATATATACACTTTATGTATGCATGAAACAGCATGCGTAATTTTGAAGGGTGTTCAGAAAATCATGTCATGTGGAGTAAGTAGCGTAATAATTATGGTGGATGAGGATCGATATTGCCTCCATGTGGAGAAGCCTTCATACACAAGAGTTATGAGGAATGATATTACCCGTGTACAGTAGATGTAGAGGGGGCTTTAGGTCATGCTTTGGTTTTACCTGCAACATCAGTGACATTTGCGTGTATACCTAGCCCTAAACAATAGACCCTAAACCCTATAAACCCTAAACCAGTACTCGACGAGTTGCTGGGTTGCTGCTAAGGATGTTAGTTTAAGTCACTATATTGGGTACACCATATTAATTGCTATAATATACCCAGTATGGTAACTAAATTTTAGTTTCTCAACAGTAACCCAGGATGAGGCTGGAATCTTTCAACTGTTGCGATGGCAGGTTCAGGGCTTAGTCTCCCAAATGGGGTGACTGTAAAGGGGTCACAAGGGGTTTGTAGGGTATTACAGGGATGTCTAGGGATATGTAGGGTTTAGGGTTCTGGGGCTTCCCAAACTCGGGGACCAGCAACCTTAAACCCTAAACCATAACTCTTCTTGGGAGCCCCTGCATGATGAGGATGTTTATTTTCTAGGGGTGTAGAACAGGGTCCCGACCTTCGGAACCACTACGTACCATGCATGAGAGCTATAATCAAGACTCCTAAAAAGTGGGGGCAATTCAGGGGATTAGATAGGGGAGTATTATAGGGGTTATCCAGGGGGATACTTGCAGCTTAGACTATAGCTCATGTCTAGGTACAGACATACAAGCACATGTGCATAAGATCATTCTATGACATGTAATATACACAGGTGGGCACTAACATAGTTGCTGTTTGATTGGGCCCTCAACCCTGCACTCAGATCTTTGCGTGCGCAATCCTTCTATCACTCCTAGCTGCGAAGGTTTCAGGACGCCTCAAGCCGTACCCCCTCGATTCAATGATTTCCCAAACTTAGGTGTACTATTTTGGGGTTCCCAAAACTAAGGTTCATAGTATTTGGGTCTGTATTGGGATCCGCCAATTTATGGAATCTACCGTTTGCTAGAATGCGCGAAATATTCTCTCCACAGAATCCTTGATAGGGACCCCTTTGCTTTTTTAGTCCATCCCGCAGATTCCCAAACCATTTTTTCGGGAACCCCCCCAAATCGCAACCCCACGCCCTAGACCCCAGACCCTAAGCCGGAGACGGTTAGACTACCCCATTCAAACCCCAAAACTCAAAACTCGAACCAGAGCCGTCTTGAGATGTTTATATAAGGGATTATATAGGGGACTAATACAAATTATAGGGGTAATTAACGGGGATTCTTTAGGTCCTACCCCCACCCAGCAACAGTTGGATAAAAGAATCATGTCATAGTTATATATAGCCCTTAAGATTACCCCTATTATAGGCTGCTACTGGGTGGGGGCAGAACCCCTAAACCCAAGAACCCCAAGGGATTCTAGGAGTCTAGAGGTGTGGTAGTTTCTCTAAAATAGGGGGACCCCAATATAGACCCCAAAATACTATAGTCCTTATTATATGGACCCCCATAAGGGTACCTAATTTTTGAAAAACTCCCATGTCTGAGGAAGCTGACCTTGGAGGCCAAAGTTGAGTTCGCGCGGCTACAGGCGGCCCACCTCTCCTGAACACGCTCCCGTAGACGGGTATTGGTCTAAATTACTGTCAATACGGGGTCCTATATTTGGGTTCCTATTATAATACGGGGCCCTATGTAAATTTCCCCCATTTTGGGAACAGTAATTTAGGGAAACTGCCATGAGGTGTAGTCTAAACTCCTCACAGGGGATATAGGGTTTAGGGATTATATAGGGTTTAGGACTTTTTGGTCTAAACTCCTCCCAAGGGGGTATAGGGTTTAGGGATTTGGTTTTAGCGTTTAGGGTCCAAAGTGCTTAAAGGGTGTTTATAAAGGGGATTCAAAAGGGGAGTACTATAGGGGCCAGGAGTTAAGATTATGACTCACATGGAATGTGACAAAGGTTCCCTTGTAGACGACTGTCCTGTTGGAGGGAGCCTACATGGGTTCCTTGTTAGTTTGGGAGAGGGAAAAGATTATTCAGCACCAGCACATAGGACCTGTGAGGGGACAACTCCAAATTTCGGATGTCTTAGGCACTATTCCTGATGGTGGCATCGAGATTTTTCATGGGACATATAGGGTTTAAGGTTTTTGCATTCAATGGTAGTTCACGACTTGGGCTCTAGGAGAGCTAATGTATTGGCTCGGTAGTTTAGCAAAAAGTCCCTGATGTACACCTAACAGGAGCCCACGTCCATTAGCTATGTGAGAAACGTTGACGGTAGCATTGACTGTAGCTCACATGTCCTTGGGTACATCGATCCTTTGAGTTTTCAGGGTCAGTCATCTGGTAGCTGGCAGCTACGGGTTTAGGGTTTAGGGTAGACTCCAGAACTCAGGAACCTTTGCTCTAGGCTTCCCGCCATAATCATGATTCGGGGACTCCCGCCGCACGTCACAGATCTTTCTTAAGGGCCGCTAGATTATCCCTGAGCTGCTAGACTTTAGACCCTAGACCCCAAACGCAAAACCTCAAACCCCCAAACCCTAACACCGTAACCCAAACCCTTCCCCAACATATCACCTCTTGTAGGCGATCTCAAATCTCAAAACACTATCATTCGGGGTCGCTGCTGTTGGCAACTTGAAGTAAGCTACCTTTGAGACATACCCATATCATGATACCTCAACTTAGGTTCCGAAACTGCAACCACCCCTCTATAACCCCAGTGTCCATTTCATGTTCGATTTCTTTCCCATTTGACTCTCCATCATTGTGGGAATGTCCGTATATACCCCTTTGAAGGGACCTAGGGTGTCCATTTCATGTTCCGTGTTTTTTCCATCTGATTCTCCATCATGGCAACACACCCCCATATAGCCCCTAAACCATTTGCCCTAAAGCCTAAACCCGAAACCCTCTTCTACAGGTAGACAAAACCCAGTATTCCCTAAACCCTTGGTAGCTTTGCATAATCGCTGTGTGACTCCTTACATAGCCCCTACGTACATATATATATATGTGTGTATATACAACCCCTGTACATTCCTATATAACCCATAGTTGTAACCCAAAACCCTACACCCTAACCAAACACTAACCAAAAAACCTTAAACACCGAAGCCTAAACCTTCCCTAAACCCTACCCAAATCCTAAACCCTAAACCCTACCCAAATCCTGAACCCAAACTCTAAACTCTAAATCCTACAATCAAAAACCCTAAACCCTACCCAAACCCTAAACCCAAGCTGTAAACCCTATACCCTAAACCCTAAGCCCAGTCTTCGCTAAGAAGCGGCAAGGTGCGCTGTAAAGCCGCGGATCGCAAGGCGCGAGAGCTGAGTTTACCGCGCAGCTTGGGGGGTCACATAGGGAGATATGGGTTTAGGGTTTAGGGTATAGAGTTTAGGGTTTAGGGTATGGAGTTTAGGGTTTAGGGTGTAGAGTTTAGGGTTTAGGGTATAGGGTTCAGGGTGTAGGGTATAGGGTTCAGCATCTCAAGTCCAAGTATTCACTTGTCAAGCAGCATTATCAAACAATGGTCATATACCCACCCACCCGTTGGGTCCCACATCATTAAGAAACCTATACGCTTAAACTCTAAATCTCGAACCCTAAATTCTGAGCCCTCAACCCTAAACTCTAAGCCCTGAACCCTAAACTCTAAGCCCTGAACCTTCAAATCTAAACCCTAAACGTACCTTTCTGAAACTCTAAGCCCTGAACCCCAAACTCTGAGCCTTGAACCCTAAATTCTAAGCCTAGAACCCTAAATTCTAAGCCTTGAGCCCTAGGGTTCCAGCCTTGAACCTAGGGTTCCTGAGAAAGACCTTGCCCACTAAATTCTTGACCTTGCACACTAATGGACTAACATTTGAATTGCTATATGAAAGAGAGGTTTCGGGTTTAGGGTTTAGGGTCAAATAGGGAGATATAGGGTCCTTTTTGAAGGTGTATATATCGTCCTTCAAAGGGATTATGGGATCCTTTTAAGCGTTTGTAGATATAAAGGGTTTAGGGTCTAGGGATACACAGGGTCCCTTGACATGGGTTGTGTGTACACAAGGTTTAGGATGTAGGGAGGTGGTTAGCTGGAAGGCCAGGAATGATAAGACTATGGAACCTACTACGTAGAACGATCAGGGGTCAGGGCTTCGGGCCAAGTAAGGAGTGAGGGCGGAAATAGGATACAGGGACTATCATGACGCATGATCTTTCATAGACCAGTATAGGGGTGGCTTTCTCCGTTAGCTACTAACGGAGCCACATTCATTCTGAGAAGACTTGTGTCATATCAATTTCAGGCAAAGGTGTCGACAAGCAGTCGTCATTTCGGATGCAATGCCATATCGTTCGAGCAATCTGTATGACTTACTTCGGTAGGAATATAATGTGTGCATCATGCAAGTGCCGCGCGGAAGTGCAGGTTGCAAGTTTCAAGCTTTCTCGGATTTTCTCATACGTGCACACGCAGGTAGCATGGCTATCTTGCATATATGTCCAGAAAGATACAAAAAAAAACTGCGCCTTCATACGCCAGACTCTGAAGCATTTGCCCGATCATTCATGTAGCATATCATGACAGCTTCAATCCTAAAGCTAGACATCTGCGTGGGAAGATGCCGGAAGTATGTCTCTGACCTTGAATGGCAGACACTGATGCCCATAGGACTGCTAGCGGTATTCTGAAGAGCATGAAATGAGCCATAGTCTAAACTCCTAGCATCCCCATTAGTAACCCCCATAGTAGTCCGCTATATGATCCCTTTTAAGGAGTTTAGACTATGGCTCAAATAGCGTCACGCTCTTCAGGTGAAGGCCATCCTCCGCGCGACCTCCTCGTCGTACCTGAGGCTGTGTTTTGGCTGCGATCGTCAGGGGCCGCCAGGGTTTCAAGAGTGAACTACTGTATTGCAGCTAATCGAGTAGGGTGTGTGATTGGTGGTGTGTGTCTGGGAAAAGGATTTAGCAGTTGAGATGGAGGGAAGGGGGGGACAAAGATGGAGGGCAGGGGGGGACAAGACAAAAGGCTCAAGCTTTTGTTTCCCTGCCCGTCCGTTAATTGATGAGCTTTTTGGGATTTCCCAACAGGGTGGATGGGTGGGGAGCAGTGAAAGTAAGGGACCGGCAACTGCCCAGAAGTCTTCAACAGCGTGCGTATGCTGACCAAATCTCAAACTACCAGATCGTGAGGATGAGGTAGCTTTCAAGTCTGTCAGAGGGCTTGGCAGATTCGAGACTCAGGGTTCGTAGCAATTGGGTTTGGAATCTCGGCACCTGCGCAATACCAAGCACAATTTGGGCAATGCCAAAGATCAAGCTCTACTGCTTCTAGCTTCCAACGCCTCTTTGCTTCAGAGTCCTTATGTCGTACTTTGATTTTTGCCCGGGCTCTTAGTCTACAAGTCTAAAAGTGGTACTTATATCGGGCCCTACAGCCTGTAAATGTTACCTACATTGGGCTGTGTTGGACCCGCAGGGTTTACTGGGTTGCTGTTAAGGAGTTTAAATTTAAGTTACCATCATGGGTAGAGGGCCAATAATAGGGTTTCCCCAATATAGTAACTTAAGTTCCTAACAGCCTAGACCTTGAACCCTATATTTATTTATTTCTTCATATCTCCTATACCGCCCCAATATCGTAACTTAAATCAAGTTACTTACCAGCAACTCAGTTGTTCTTTCTCTGGGATGCTATTGCTCTAAGCTTGCTGTGCCAAAGCTCTATTTGCCTGCGCTTTGACGGGTGTGGGTTGGGAGATGTTGGAAGATGCACCTGAAGAAAACTCTCTTAAATTTGGGTGCATTGCAATCCGCGGGAACTGCCTGAACATAATGTGTTTATTAGAGGTCTAAGGAGATTGCGGACAGAGGGTCTTGAGACAAAAGGTATCTTGAGACGGAGCTGTTTCAACCTACCTTTTTCATATAAGCCAGCATGACGCTGTGTTAGGGCTGGAAGGGGTGGTGGCTTTGACTGCAAGGTTCAACGTAAAAATGACTCAAACGCGACGCATCCGAGCACTCGGTCATGGTGAGTCCATGCATCAGCGGGGTGTCGTCACAAGACCCATAAGCATCACCAGCGTCTCTTTGTTAATCTTTGTTGCTACGACAACTTTGTGTTTCTGATCTGCACCTGCGCTGGTGGAATTTTGGCGATTGAAGACGTGATGGTGGAACTGTCGTAACTTTGTCTTTGGGCGGTGAATCCCAGATGCCCGCTCTGGGGTAGGAAGTGTTGTCGCAGGTGGACCGTAGACCGGTGCTCAACCTTCACAATTCCAGCCGGATATTCTGCCCCAGAATGCAAACCCCTCCTATGAAGGCCTTTCTTTACTATTCCCAATTCCCTAAACCCTAACCTGCAATATTCCCAACATGACCTACCCACCCTACGCCTCCCAGCTGTCCAACGTAGGTTTCATCTTTAGACAGTGGGGCCTGTGAATGATAAACATAGAGCCCTAGGGTCAAAGCCTGTTAGAAAAACTAAGGACCCCAGTAGTGCCTTTGTTTCCCCTTTTTGCATTGGGGTCTCCTTATGAAAGCTGAGCAGTAGGAAAAAAGGTAACCTTGTTATTAAGGGGTTACTAGCGAACCCCAATCCCTTAACCCTTGTTATTACCCCTAAACCCTAAACCCTAAACCGTACATAAGGGGTCACTGGGGAAGTTCGAAAGCTAAGGACCACCGAAGCCTGTGACTCGGTCCTCACTGCCCTGCGCCTTGCCGCGCGCCGCGGTGAAGGCAGCTGACTGGGGCCAACGAGTTGGACGCTGCGCCTTAGGGCTTGGGATTAGGGGAGGGGGTGTAGGGTATAGGTTTTAGGGTATAGGGGATAGGGTTTAGGGAGGGGCGTAGGTTTAGATAGCCAAGAAGCCTGAATGGTTTGTTTTCTTTTGAATTCCCTGCGTTCGGATTTCCATCATTGGTTCGGGCTGGCGATGCTCAAACAAGCGTTATTCGGGTCTCCTTCCATGAGTTGATACATGAATCCTGGAGTTTTGCATTTCTTCACGGATACTCGGGGCAGTTATGACATGCGAATGAAGACTTTTACCTGACAGCTCTCAAGTGTAGGCATGTTTCTGGAGTGCATGCAGGAGGGTCCGCGGCTTCTGGTCTACGGCAATTGTCTTCGGCAAGCAGCAGTTGTTCGGTTTCAGGGATATAGAGTTTGTTGAAGCTTGCTCGTCGATTCTGTGAGTAATGAAGCGCGGCGTGCATGCATGGAATCTGGGGGGTGCACATGCACTTGTGATTTTCCCTTAATCAGAGGTGTGCGGCGTAGGTGATGGGTGGTGCCAGGCAATGTGGTTGGGAGGCACTAGGCTTGTGCAAGAAGTTGCTACAGAAACCATCACTGCAGCTCGTGAGTTCAACATCTCCAAAACAAGCCCCGGACATCTTTGTATTCCCCCTTAAAAGGCACCCTGAACCCATCCCTACACCCTAAACCGAGCTGACCAGTGGAGGCAACTTGTACGAGCCAGAGGAACTCTTCAACGAGTTGGCAGAGGGCGGGGAGGAGCTGCTTCTTCCCAGGGGGTCCAAGTGTTTTGGATTTAGGGTGTGGGGTTTAAGGTTTAGGGTTTAGGATTTAGGGTTCAGGATTAAGGATTTGGGGTTAAGGATTTAGGGTTTCAGATTTAGGGTTTAGGGTGT
>CAJNIZ010003080.1:75836-92009 GCA_905231905.1 Symbiodinium pilosum | reverse complement strand
AAGACGACAAGCTGGAACAGGATACAAGGGCAGAACCACATGACAGGCCGACGCAGCCCTCTGAAGCTTGGCACAAGAACACCAGACCGGCGGAACCCCGGATGACGAAAAAGCGGCAAGCAAGCGAACCAAGGCCCCGACTGGAAGGGGAACAAGCGCAGCTCAAACTGGATCAGCTTGCGTATCTGGCAATGTGGCTGAAGGATGATGACGAAACGAGAAGATTCTGGGAAGGAAGACAACCTGATCTGGAAGAAGACATTGCAAGACTTGCAAGGGAAATGCAGACGACGGATCTACAACTTGGGCAAGGTGCTACAGCGCAATGCATAGCGAGCAGATTGACTGAATGGGGATACGAGGAAGTTTTGGGAGAGCCATCGCAGGAAAAAGCGCCTGAGACAGTATACAGCGGGACCAACTTTTACAAGTGAGAGAAAGGATATCAACCGAGACCAATGTGGACAACGATCAACATGTTTTCAAAAAAAAGGGATAGAGACACCGCAACACACTGTGACAAGGATGTATGAGAGAAGGGGAATTAAGCATGCCGCCACGATCCCGACGCAACAGCCGGAGGGGGAAGGGTATACCGTGACAACTACCGTGACCATGCCAATTCGCGAGCCTGCAGCATAGACAGGGAAGGGGGTTGGGGTTTGAGTTAGGGCCTGATATTGGGAAAGTCCTTGTTGCAGGATGCGGGAAATTCAGGGCCGAAGACGGCAAAATCCCAGCATGAACCAATTCAGAGAAGGAAGTAGGGAAGTAGCTGCAAAGAGGTAGAGAAAGTCGAAGCACTGGCAGGGATGTATAAAACTGTAGAGAGAACTGTGTAAAGGATGAGGTAGTGGACCACTTTGTAGAGGACACCTGTGTAAAGGAAGAGGTAGTCGAGCCAAAGTAGGCGATTTCACAAAAGCAGTGAGAAGCGAGGGGCAAATGGAGATTTCATTGAATCGAGGGAAAAAGGAAAATCTTCATTTGCTAACCTCTCCTCGGCTTTGTTCTCCGACGATTTTCCCGGAACAGGTTGAAGCGCGTTGGATGGGGAAATAGGGTATCAGCTAGGTACTGCCGGGATATGATCCAACGAACGCGGAAGCCTTTCCAGCTGGACACATCGACCTATTGGGCTGGAGGTTCGCCTCCGCGACACCTTCGGGTGTCGCATAGCCCGTAGAAGAAGAAGAAGAAGAGAGGCCGTAGCCATTTTGGCTCAAGTACTGGTACTAGAATTTCTTATAAGATAGCACCTCCACGACTGACTATCTAGTCAAGCAGGACTACGCCCACTCAAGAGGGCGGTTGTGCTCATAAGCTTTTTATCAACCGATCCCTTCCAGCCATCTTGCCATGGATGTTGTGCATGCAGAAAGGTCAAAGCTGGTGCAGCGGCAGAAGCAGCAACGACAGGAACTGGAGAAAAAGGATCAAAAAGCTGGAAGGTGCCATGAAAGAGGCTGCTCAAAGGGGGCTAGATGAGTTGGAACAGTCGCACGAGGCGGAGTTAAACAGCTTCGATTCGAACAATGGTGTAGCAGAAAGCACTGGCAAGGACGTGGACGCTGAGCTGTATGACTTCCCTACAAGCAGCAGCAGCAGCAGCAGCAGCAGCAGAGCCTCGGGGAGTAAGCAGGCCTCTGGAATCTGTCGCTCCACCAGGAGGGGCTCCGAGGCCGTGGACACACAGTCATGGCAGGGTGTGGCCAAGACTTCATTGGGAGTTAGCGAGGAGGCCACTGACCTGATCCAGACCACTTCGGAGATGAGCGCAAACTACCAGGAGGCGTTTGAAGAGGTTCGCCGGGAGCTGTCCATAGAGGCCTCGGAGCGGCGCAACGCTACCGACGGCCTCGTCGGCAGGCTGCAACATATGGAAGCAGCCATCAAAGAAGAGGCAACCATGCGGGAAGAGATCGGACGAAGACTTAGCCGCGATCTCGTTCAGTCACAGGCAAGGCTGCAAGAAGAAAAGGCTCTTGGGGAGGATTCCGTGTCCAAGCTGGAGCAAGCTATGTCTTTGCAGGCGGACGAGCTTGAGCGCCAGCGCAACACAATCAAGCAGCTTGAAACCAAGGTGGCAGAGCTTGAGATAGCTTTCGGGACCTATGAGCTGGCCGCCGAATACAGCAGCCCACTGCCGTTTGCCTTTGGACAGCTGGAACGACAGGTTCATCATCTGCAACAACTACAAGCAGATCTGGCAATTTAAGTGCGAAGGGGGTGCGGAAGTCCGTGAGCACAACCAAGCTGCTGGGGGATGTAGGGATTTACCTCACCTTACTACGAATAAAGGGAAATGTCTGTGCTGAGGGATGGTAAGAGCTTGAACCATAAGCCCATCAAGAGAATGGGAATTAGGGCTCGGTTCTGAGTATCACGAATCGGTTGAGCAGGGAGTGTCGTCATTGGGAAAGGAACTTGGGAACATGGATAGGTCTGTATGATACGTGATTGTAAAAGGGAATATCTGTTCTGTTCCCAATGATCACGGCTCCGGTCCTCCCGGGTATAGAGGACCAGTGGAACTCGTGTGCGCGGGCTTGGGGTTCGCCCCGGCAAGGCTCTAGGGTCCTGCATAGCCCATAGAAGAAGAAGAAGAGAGAGGCAGAAAGATGGAGAGATTGAGAGTTAGAAAGACATTATAGTGTACTGCAACGGATATGTCCATACCGGGGGGGGGGGCTTGGGGGCTTGCATATTAGAGGGAGGGGGTTAGCTTGTAGCAGGAAGGGAGGTCTTATCCAGATCGTTGGTGGGTTCCTTTTCTAGCTGTTTTTATAATCTCGGAACTTACTGGGGCTTCGTAATGGAAAAGGGGACATGGTCCTCGTATTATCCCTATATTACAGATATATATATATATATACATGTATATATATATATGTATATATATATATCCGTTATTCGTTGCAATAAGGAACTCGTGATGAAGAGTTCGGGACGGGTCTGAACACTTGGGGTTCAAGGTTGGGAACATTTGGGGTTTAGGATTTAGCGTTCCTCAGCCTGAACCCTCGGAGCCTTTCCTGGACTTAGGACGGTCGCGAAACAGCCCTATCTGGAGGCCTGATTGATCTTTTTAAGTAAGGATATCGATAACACAGCTAGGGCTTCGGTTATAGGCCTTGGGCTAAGCTGGACACGTCAACCCTGAACACATGAAGCTCTTCAAGGTCAAAAGACGCAGATTCGCCACCCCAAGCCATGCGGCCCAGTTGCGCATTATATGCAAAACTCACACCTGGTTGCGCGACGTTGTCCAAAAAAACTAAGAAGAGCCAAATGAGGGCTGACATGCTGCACGGGCTCTGCATGAACGTGATGACCAGAATGTTTCTTAGGGTGTCTCTTGTTAGGTTCTGCATGCCTTCTTGAGTTTGCCCCCACGCTTCATACTTCTTCTAGCATGGCATGCCTCAATGACAAAACGCCGGTACTGGCCGCTCAAGGCCCTAAAAAAAACATTAAACTAATACGAATGATAATTAGGACTGGTTACACATACTCGAATAAAGATGCTTTTCAGAGGCTCCTTCACCACAGACCTATGAGCCTCAAGGACAGCAGCTGATGTATGATTAAGATGATCCGTGTCTTCTGCTCTTGGAAAAGCTGGGCTGTTCTGGTGAAAACAAACGTTAGAGGTACAAATGCAGAAGCCATAGGGACTACATAGGGATGTACAGGGCTTATGTACAGATGTACAGGGACGATTTTGGAACCCTACAGGGATTGTATAGGGGTTATACAGGGCTACATGGGCTGAAACAAGCCACACGCCCGTCCTAAAGCCCCAGAGCCATCTGGTTTAACCGAGTATTGTTGCATTTGGGGATCCTGTAGTCCCCAATATAGACTAGGGCTTCGACTTTAGGACTAGGGTATAGGGTTTAGGGCTTCGGGTTTAGGATCCATATTTTCCTTTGCAGTATAGTATGTTATACGGGGAATGTATAATCTTACTCGGTTTAAGCACCCAAAACCGCTACCCATCTGATGCCTGGAGGCCATCCGGGAACTGCTTCCAGGGGAACACCTTGGGGCCGTGGACCAGGACTGATGAGGTCTTGGGTTTTTGGGAGGTGTGGACTTGAAAATTTCCTTACGTTTCGATACACTCACATATGTGTATATACATGTATGTATATATAATACAGAAAGGTATCTTTGTGGTTTAGGTTCAAATTTGGGGGTTCTGAGGTTTAGCGGCTTGGACTTTGGGGATCAGAGCTTGGCTTTAGAATGTGCTTTGGGTCTAGGGCCTGTACTCCGTTGAACGTTTTTGTTGGGTGCTGAACGTGAGCTTCTAAATCCCGCTAGCCTTTCAAACAAGAGGTGCGCTGCAAGCACGGCAATCCTCAACCCAAAAAGTCCGTACCAGACGGAAAATCCACGGACTTGCGAACTGTAGCTTCGAGGAAGTGCTGGAAGATGCGAAAGAAGAGGAGGTGGAGGAAGGCCCAACGATTTTCCTTCAATCCCAATCACCTACAGTTCCGTAGTAATTGCCTCTCAACTACCAGGTATAACCCCTTAAACCTGTAGGTAACTGGCAGAATTCCGATATTGTTGGGAAAATTCTTGGAAGGCCGTGGTGACCCAGGTCCCTCAGTCCGTCCTCTTTCTTCAATTCATTTGGGATCCTTCGGTTTTGTGTGGATGTATTGGGATAATGACCAAGAAAATGACTTTTTACCGTATGTAGGGGATATATTGGGATAATGGAGAATAAGATGGAAACCACTATAATGGGGTATATAGGGATTATAGGGTTCGAGGTATGGCCATAAAGTTCGTAGAGCATTACATGTATCATTGATATCGCTATCTTGCGGCTCTACCAACTCCAGCGGCGTTGTTGCTGGTGTCCTGAAATCGGAGATGCTGGACCTGCGGTTGAGGTAAGTGACCTCTGCCATGGGTGTCTGTGGTCTTTCTGTCTGAGCCCTAAACCCTAAATAACATGTGCTCCAAGGAACATCCTGAGCTTGCCCTCTTTAAGGGCCCAGCCAGACATGCATAGTTATATATAGGAGTTTCCATAAACAGCGGGCCCTAACTTTTGGAAGCCCAGATATGTCACAGACATCAGTTCTACAGGCTGGAACAAGTCAGGATTTGTATTGCTTAAGCCACACACGTTGCACTCTTTTTGAGTCAGCGGCGGTGAACCAATTTTTCTTACCTTTGCTTAGCCAGGAATGAAGGAATGGATCCTTAGTGTAGTCCCTACATAACCCATCATAATAGTTTCCATTTTCTTGTCCATTCCTTCATTCCCAGCTAACCAAAAGTAAGTTCTGCGCAACGGCAGGAAGGTTTGCACTTTGCTAGGAGGGCTCAAATGCGGTTGTAACAAGCTTTGCTTGTAGGATTAATTGCAGAGACATGGAAGTTTCCCAAAGAATGAGGCCCCCGTATACAGCCCCCATGTTTTACAACCCGCCCTTATGTTGGGTACCCCGCCGCAAAACTAGTGATCCCGAATTCTGAACTACTTCTTGGAAACCCTATAAGCCTGTCAAATCCTCATGTGAGCTATAATCTAAACTCCTTAAAGGGGGCTATATAGGGGTGTAGGGGTTATTAAGAGGGATACTTGGAGTTTAGACTATAGCGCATGTGTCCGCCTATTGCATAGCCCCTGTATCCCCTTAGCCCCGCCTTTGGACTGTCTGGGCTAGGGTTTAGGGACCAGGGTTTAAGGGCTAGGCTGCCCCAAACTGACATGGAACCCCAAAAACGGGGCTAATCTCCCTTGGAATCGGGATGTTTCGGGTTCCATGTTAGTTTGGGAAGGGTCATCTCTCCAACTTATGGTCTTCCTGGGTGGGGACTCGCAACACTGCAAGAGTATTGTCTGTCGGCTTTTGGTTTCCCAGGTTTGGGAAGATTAGGGTTTAGGGTTAGGGATCCGAAAAATCCTTAAGCACAGACCCATTCGCTGTCTTTCCAGTTAAAAGATCCTGCTTCGGCCGCTAAATCATTAGTTTGTGGTTCACTTGTCAGTGCCACTGAGCATTCAACATGTTATATCAGTGTTGCTTACAGATGCAAATGCTGTTCTTTCAAATGCCCTGTGCAACTCTCCAGTCTAAATCCCGGAATCCTCCACTCACCAGCTCCCGAACTATCCAGCATTTTACAGGAACACACATCTTTGAGAAGCAGGACCCTGTAATGGCCAGCTCCAAATCTTGCATTACTATGATTCAGAGAGTTCCAGTGAAACTAAACTCCAAAGCCCAGATCCCAGAACATCAACAGAACACGAAAGCACGCGCTCGGCACCCTGACGCTCAAGACCAAACACCCCCGCTCAACTGGGTTGATGTCAAGGAACTTAGTTTAAGTTACCATGCTACGGGTACATATTACATGATGAGGTTTCCTCATAATGGTAATTCATTCTAAGTTCCTGAACGGCAACCCTCAACCCTAAGTAGCCCCTAAACCACATTTACTCATGCCGACCTACGGTGGCCAGGGACAGAGACCTGGACCCCACAAAACCAACAACGCGGAGGCTCTGCAGATTAGGATGAGGACTCAAAAGAGTTTTTGAGCTATAGCCTAACCTCCTCAAAGGGTGGGTCATGTAGCGGGTTATATAGGGGAGGATTATAGGGGTTATTAAGGGGGATACTCGGAGTTTAGATTATAGCTCATATGGGATCGAGGCTTTAAGGTTTCAGGCATAGCTCTTGGGTTAAGTTTTACGTAAATTTGAGGGTCGTTTGGACTAGGGATCTTTGACCTTAGCGATGTGCTTAGGCATGCTCGAAGCAGGAGTGTACGTGAATCTGCATTACAATACAAGTGTATCAGACAAGGTACTGCAGTAGTACCCTTTTTTCGTTTGTGTTTTGGAGTCTCCTTATTAAAGCTGAACATTAGGCAACATCACAATGGCCTCAGGAGCGCTCCCCCCCAGCTACACCTTTATCTTGAGGTTTCCCTATATTAGGGGTATCTTCAAAGGGGGTTCTAGGGGTTATATGATAGGGATATATATATATACATATATATATATGTGTGTGTATATAAATATATATATATATGGTTTAAGGTTTCCTCTTTGGTTTTGGTGGTCCAACTATAGCATTGTTGGGTCTATATTGGGGTCCCGACATTTTAGGGAAATGACCATATTAGTTATTATACTTAATACGCAGGGGTAGTTACCACTAAGCTGTAGGTAGTTGGGGCTACAGGCATCTTAGTCGGGATGGAGGAAGCTTGGCAAGTGCGTTTTCCGATTTCCATTTTTCTGAAGGCCAGGGATTCCCTTTCGTTTTTTCTTGGGTTCCCCTACTACCCCCTGCTATACTACGCCCCTGTAGGTTCCCCCTTAATTAACCTTGATTGGGCCGATTTGTCCGTACGTAACCGTACTTAAGGGGGGAACCTAGGGGGTAGTATAGAGCTGGGTATTAGGTGAACCCATGATGTTTATGGTGACAAACCGTAAATTTCAGAATTCTGCTCGTAAGTTTTGAAGCACTGCACGAGGCCGAATTTCGACGGAGAGTTCAGGGAGTTGAGAGTGGTGTAGGGTTTAGGGGTTTAGGGTTTACAGATTTCTTCAGCATGAACACCTGCTGGCCAGTCCCTGTTATGTTTGGGGCCCCTGTAGGAAGGGCCCCTTGATTCTAAGCTGCTTAGGTAACAAAGTAGTCTCCGTCTTCTTTTCCATCAAACAAAGCGTACGTAATAGATATCTCCCGTATATAACCCCTTTAAAGGGCCATGGGCAAGAGCAGCAAACCTGTGCAGGCAAGGGCAGGTCCTGGCGCAAACGGCCTTGGCAGGCTTTTCGTCATTGCCACTTTAGGAGTTACTTGGAAGGTCAGGGGGACCTTTAAAGTGCACGAATAACCCCTATAAACCATATAGTAACCCCATTTAGCAACTTTTTAACATACTTACTAAGTCCCCCTGACCTTCCAAGTAGGGCTCGAGGTTTGAGGATATGTGCCGTAGAGGTCTCGAGGTTTTGGAGCTGGGGCGTTTCCAGGTAGAAATTTAGGTGTGTCCGTTGCAGGGGTCCTTCATAATTTGACTTACAGTAATCATAACGAGGCCACAATATTCTGAAAACATCAATTCCGGAGTAGGTCTGACAGGCATGTGTCGTGTTCCTGTCAGATTGTTTCTTGGATGCTTCAGGGCCCTGCTGATGCCAGGTATTGGGGCTACAGCCTGCTGCAGCAGCATTTCTGTATTTCATGTTTTTGCATAGGGCATGCCCTATAAACCTTAGACCCTTGAACTGCGTGGGTGGGAAGTTGACGCGTCTGGCTTCCCGAGCCGCGTTCTGGTCTCTTGTGACCCTAACAGTATGTCCCTTTAACGGCGGTTTCTGTCAACCTGCGGAAAGTACAAGATCAAGCATCAAGCTTCTTCAAAACATGCAACGGCAAACTCTTCCACAGACTAACATTGAAGCCCATACAGTCTCATGGGGCACATCTTGGATGCCATGGTAGTTTCGTGCAGGATGCCCTAGACCTTACGCATGCGGCTGTGCCTCTCTAATAGGTCGCTGCATGTCATATGAGCTACAGACAAGTTTTGTTGTGGTACTTTGCTGCAGCAGCTCTGCGACCTTTTTATCGCTGCCGAAATGATCCCCATTTCAGGGTTGAAGGATCGGGTCCAGCTCAAAACTCTAAACCTAGGGAGTAGGATGGGAGGGAGGAAGTGGATTGCATCATCTAGTTTCTATACTAAGCTGGCCGTTAAGCTTCATGCCTCATGCAGATGGGGGTTTCCCCCAGAAATGGGTGCTTTTTGCGGTGCCCATACTAAGGACTATAGCCTTTTGGAGTCCATACGGGGGTCCCCACTCTCCCAAATATCCCATGAAATCCCAGAGTTCAATTTCATGAGATCTGGCATTTGGCTCGCACAGGTATTTTTCAAACTGGGATCCTCCGATATACCTGCAAAGCACAAGGACGCACCAGACCCCGGTCCCCAAAATGGGTTTACATAGGATAGTAACGACGGAGAATCTCATGGAAGAAAATGGAAACTTGGGTTATACAGGGATTATTTGCAGAATAAAGTGGCTGCGCAGGGCCTACATGGACACACTTCCACGCAAGAGTTTCAAAAGCGTGGAGTTCTTTTTGGGGGAGTACCCACTGCATCGGGGGTGCACAAGGGTAAATAGACGCTATATGGCGGCACACGGGGATATACAAGCTTCAGGGCCCCATAGTATCCAACATGGTTCTTCGGTGCATAGAGGGGATCCCTTTTTTGGAAGCCATGTGCCCTGGGCCTTTAAATCCTAAACCCTAAAGCCATGTCCCCTATCAGCCCGCAGCAGGTAAAGGAGGAGGACCCCGATGACCCGCCATGGTCAAGGGGCAACAACAACAACCGGGCGCGGACAGTTTAGGGTTGAGGATTCGGGATTTTGGGGAATAATCCCAACAGATCCCTTTTGACCTTGGGGTAATATTGGGATAATGGAAAAATAAATTGGAAACCGTTGCAGGGTTTAGGGTTTGGGGTTGAGGGCTTGTCGGTTGAGGGCGTAGGGTTGTGGGCTCATGGGCGTTCAGGTTTGATTTGGGGTGGGGATTCGGGGTTGGCGAGCATTGAGTACCATGGCTTCTGGATGTTCATATGCAGGACTTGTTGGATTTTGTCGCAAGCCCCACTGTTTTACAGGCCCGGGATCATGCAGGGGATTCAGGACGAGATTGTTGATTATGGGTTTTCGCGATTTGGGTGTTGGTAGTCAGGTTTTGGGACCAAGGGTTACCAACTTGGTCGTTTAGTTTTCTTCAGATGTTCATGTGTCTTGGGTGTTCGCGGAGTTTGGGTCGTTTTGGAGTCGAGGGGTTACAGGACTACCCTGCCTCAAACTGGCATGGGACCCCCACAATGCGCTTTGCAAAGCTTGAAGTCTATGTCAAGGGGGCTACCCGGGATTCCATGTCAGTCTGGGAGAGGTAAGGGCTGCGATCTGAGGGCAAAGAGTGGAAGAGCGTCCGCAGAACTGGTGGAGATGTGTCTCCTGCTTCTGCTGCTGCGGCGTCAGGCGTGTTTCCTATGCAAGCTCAACAGGTTGTCCGCCTTCGAGCTGCTGGCTGTTCTGAAGGATGTCACGCTTACGGCTGCCACCCCTGACGGGTTTTGGGGTGGCCGTCTCAAAGAAGCATCAGGAGGGGGTACAGGCAAGGTGGCTCGGAAACGTCACCAAACTCCTCTTTGAAATGTCATCTCAGCTCTAAGTCACTAAGGTCGGAAGTGAACCTCCTGAGCACTTCAGGTTTAGGGTTTAGGGGCTTAGGGGTTTAGGGTTTAGGGGTTTAGGGTTTAGGGGTTTAGGGTTTAGGGGTTTAGGGGTTTAGTGGCTTAGGGGTTTAGGGCTAAGGGGTTCATCGAGATGACCACAGAGGTGGTCTTGTGTATGCAAGAGGGCGCTGGGTAGACCGTAGGAAGTGGAGCTGCAGGCAGATGGCAGATCCTGAAATGCTGAAAGACTACATGGGTGGTTGTCCAAATTATGGTCCCTTTTTGCGTACCCTGAATATCACGTGCCGTATTATCATAGGGATCCAAAAAGGGACCACAAATTTGACAACCACCCACATCCCAGATGCTTGTTTAGGGCCTGAGTTTAGGGTTTAGCGTTTAGGCCCCTTGATATGAAGAATCATGCAAAGCCATCCGGCCCACCAGTTGTTTTCCATTGTCGCATACTTACAGCACCGAGGCTTGGCAGCATTGTTCAACCCGAAACTTGTCAAGTTTCAGGGTTTTGCCCTAGACAACCAAAACTTGCTATCTTGAGCAAAGAGGCCCCCTGAACAATAAATCCTAAACCCTAAGTCCTTGGGACCCTAAAGCCGTGTGCCACTCTACTTGGAGGGACAGGGGACTTAGCAACTGTATTTATACCCCTTATAAACCGCATAATAACACCATTTATCCCCTGTATTCACCTGCTTACTGCGTCCCTGTGACCCTCAACCCTAAGTCCTAAACCCTAAACCCTGGTAGTTTCCGTCTTATTCTCCCTTCTCCCAACATAACACCAATAAAACCTCATATTCCCCCAATGGGATAGTAGCCGCTGGGATAGTAGCCGCCTTGTTATTTTCCATGATTTCCCCGCTCATAGAGTCCAATTGACCCTCCAAGTATGCCCTCAGGCTTGGTCAAAGAGAGGCTCACCGGGATCAGCTTTTCTGCGCCGGGATTAGGGTTTAGGGTTGAGGGTATAAGGCTTAGGGTTTCGGCTTAAAGGGACATACGGGAGTTTCTTGAAACGAGTGTCGCAGGATCCTCAGAATGATTATGTATATATGTATATGTGAAGATGCCAGCAGGGCTTGTGCAAATGGAATCCCGCATTTGTTGGGTTTGCAGATGGGCTTAGGGTACACCGCGGGGAAAGATTGGTGTTTACAGTTTCGTGGTTCAGCATGTGTGTTTGTTTCCGATTTGGCAGGGCAAGAGCCATGTGCTTGCGTGAGAGTTCTTTCTGTTGCGAGTCCCTGTGGTCCTCATTTTACCTCAAGATGAGCCCAGAATTCCATCCATGACGAGCAATGCTGTTTGGTCTCCTTGGTAGTTTGCTTTGCCTATAATCCAAGTTGACCTTTCATATTCCGTTTTCTTGTCCATTTGATTCTCCTTTTTATTGGCCCTCATTTGGGGGACCCCAAGCCCTAAACCCTTAACTCCATATGGCATTTTGAAGTGTTCCCATACTAAGTATGTTGACTTTTTTGCTGCAGCTCTTTTCTTGCAACCTGGCAGGTCGATGGTGGTGAGCCATCTGCTTGCGGTGGGTAGCACAGACCTCTTGTACATATGGGGATGTATGCGGTTGTATAGGAGTCACGCAGGAGTTATACAGGGGCTATATAAGGGTTATACGGGGTTGTATACAGGTTCTTTAGGGGTTCTTTGGAGGTTATATAGGATTATATAGATGTTACATAGGGGTTATATGGGGTTACGTGGGGTTTATATGGCAGGGGTTATATAAGGGTTATACAGGGGTTATATGGGGATTATAAAGGCGCTATATATGGATGTTATATAGTGTTAGATAGGGGTTATATGAGATTTTGGGGTGGTTATATAGTAGGGGTTATACAAGGGTTATATAGGGATTATAAGGGGAGTATAAAGGGGTATATAGGGGTTATAAGGGGTTATACAGGGCTTGAGGATTGTCAACACGGTCTTCCCGTCACAGCTACAGACCAACTGCTTGGCTTGCCCCTGAGGAACGAATACAAAGCATTGTTTAGAAGATTTTGTGCAGAAAGGTAGGCATACACATGCCATGAGTATTGGCAGGAACCAGTAGCTCAGGCAACAAGTGTGATAGTAGCAATGCTGACAGGGTAGGCACCGTGGTTGTCACAGAAATGTTGCTGAGCATAGCATGCGTGACGATAAACATCCTTCGTAAGTTAAAAAACGCACCAGAAGCCACATCTGTATCAGTAGAAAACTGGTGATTGTAGCGTGGTAAGAGCGATCTCCGAAGCGCAAATGTTGGCTGCTAGTGCTCAGCAGTGGTAGTTTCCAGAACAGAGCGGGCCCAACAAGGGTACACCAAGACGTGCTCCCAGGATCAGGACGAGGTTTAAGGTTTCGGGTTCGGGATTCACCTTATTCAATTTACAGAGGCCGCGGGTTTGAGGAAACTCCTCAATGGATGATTAATTTCTGCACACTGCGCTGCAGATCGAAGGAGCCGCTGATGTCAAAAATCCGAAGCCTTCTGCCATGGGATTACTGGTGTTGCTTTACACTAAGCTTGTCCAGGGCTGTTTAGTTCAGTCTGTGTCCCCGGCAGCTTCTACAAAGTTCTGGGCGCTTCCGGGGCTTTGCAGTAGGGACCATGCAACAAGGGGATACTGGGTGACCGTGATTTTGAGGTAGTTCTAGATTCTAAACGACTGTCAAAGGATCAGGGATTAGGTTTAGCATCTTCCTGTAACCCCAGTTACCTACAGTTTTATGGGTTATGCCTACTGGCTGGGGGGTAGGTACTACTAGACTGTACGTCATTGGGGTTGCAAGTTGTTGTTGATTGGTTCTGGGTTTAGAGTTTTACTTGCACAGCAAGATCCTTGTGTCCGCTAGTGCCCACTAGTCCCACAGCGGCACGAGCCTTGTTCTTCGTGTTGCAGCTGCAGGCACTGCTTACATGATTTCCGAAACTCCTGTCTCCCAGGATAATTAATCCAATGCATGCTTCTGCACGCCTAAACCGTTGTGTTCCCAACACAGGTCGACTTGAGGAGTTGCCTACCTGGACCCCCAAAGTATGTAGAATAATGGCCTTTTGGACTGTATTTAGGGGGTTTGGGCCATTATTTTACCTACTTTGGGGGTTTAGGTAAGGAACGCTTCGCTCTCGAACCATGTTAGGTCCTGCTTAAGTGGGTGGTCTTCAAAAAAACTGGTTCTCCCCTGCATCATTCTTGCTTCGCACCCGTCACCGGAGCATGGTCGTCTTAAGTTTGGACTAATTGGGGGAAACGCCAAACCGTATATATCCCCTATATAACCCGTATATATCCCCCTATATAACTCCTATAACTATAACCCTAGTTTGGGGAAACCCCCCCCATGTACTCCAAACTGCAGGGATTTCATGGGGAAAGGCTGTCGTTTCCTTCAGAACTTTAATTGCTTTACAAAGCCTCCTGGAAGCCCCAGGAATATTTTGATGAGACCCCTTTTTGGGGGGTGGCTGAGGGGAACCCTCCTACAGTAACTGTCCTTCAAGGGCCTTTCTGAAGGAGCTATTAGAAGTCCTAGTATTCTTGTGGTAACTAGTACTTGAGGGGAGCATGACCTAACCCCTACATAAATGTCTATAGAGCTCAAAAAGGTTTGGGGTTTAGGGTTACCCACCACAAGACCTCCATAGACCCTATAATGGAAAAAGCCCTATGAGCCCTAAAGCCTGCCTACATAGATCTTATTTGAGGGAAGGTTGAGGGGCTGTGTACTGGGCTCTTGTAGAACAAAATTTTACATTCTTATGGATACCTTGGCCCAATATCAATAAAGACATGTCTTTTTTCATTGTATTTCAACAAGAACCGAGTGTAGGTCACACATGTCGCCCGCACCTTGCCTGAATCTGGGTGCTCGCGCGAACGGATTTCTCCTCTGAATAGAGAGTTTAGGCTTGAGGGCCCAACGGTCAGATTTCCTAAGACATTAGCCCTAAACCCTAACCCCTTGAAACCTTTTCATTCAAAGCCCGAGGCGTGAACTCTGCGCTTCTTCGCGGCGCAAGGGAGGTGTGGGGTTATCCAGGGATGCTATAGGGATAATATAGTATTTTCCCAAAATAGGGGAACGCCAGTATACGGACCCAAATACTATAATCCGATAAGCCTTATTACACCAACCCCCAAAGGGTACCTCAAATTTTGGGAACCCCATATAGCAACATCTGGGTTCGGGATGGAGAGGTTTACGTTTCAGACGCGCTGGGAGTTAGGTTGTTGTAAACCTCCGGGCTAAGGGACTTCAGGGTTATTCCGATAAAGACAGGATCCCGGCACAATGCCAGCATGAGAAAATGTACTATAGTAGTTTCTATGTTCTTGTCCATTATCCCTATATGACCCCAATATATTTTGCCATTATCCCAAAATAACTCCAATACAACCCTATGTACCCCTGTATAAATCCCCTCATTGCCCCAAACCCTACACCCTAAAACCCATAACCCTATACAACCCTATATACCTTGCAACGCCCAAAGAAGCGGAGTCCGGGGTCCTGAAAAATTTTCTGGGGTAATATAGGGGTAATAGAAAAGAGCATGGAAACTACTATAATGTGTTAGGGGTCCCTTTAAAGGGGTTACATAGGGGTTATATGCGGATAATGGAAAAGAACAGAGAAACTATGATAATGGGTTATATAGAGGTTATTTACTATCATGGGTTACATAGGGGTTGTTTACTATAATGAGTTATATGAGGGTTGTTTATGGATGAGTGTAGAGAGATGATTATGCGGTTCCACTCACTCCGCCACCTGTCCGTGAAGCGCCGGTAAGCCCAAAGGATTTGCCAACCCATTATAGTAAATAACCCCTATCTAACCCATCATAGTAAATAACCTCTATATAACCCATTATAGTAGTTGAAGGGGGCACCTGAGGATTGTTCAGTTCAGGTACTTAGAGTTTCAGTGAGTTACAAAGGTTGAGGCTGGTCTTTGAAGGTTTAGGATGTTGCATGGCTGAGTCTGAACCCCAAGGCTTAGAGTTTAAGGTTTGGGTTTTTGGGTTTAGGGTGGTGAAACCTGATATGATACCTAGATGTCCAGGTATCCATACTAGTAGTTTCTTGGGCTATAGATGGTTGAAGCCTATATAGGGACTTAAGCATAGGAACCCAATACATAAATGATTGAGCTTTCATGGATAGATCTGCTGATCTCGGGCATGATATGGATTTGCTTTGGAACAACGGGGTTTGGGGGTACCGCTGGGCAGAGTTTGTGTTCCTAGTGATGAGGCAAGGAGCAGCGGAGGCGACTAAGCTGGCTCAATATATGAAGCCGACTAGCCCATGATTATGATGTCTAAAATCCTACATGACCCCGTGTACAAGTCATGATAGTTCTCAGGATCTTGGACATAGAGTATGGGATAGGTCATGCACAAAAGTAGTGATTTGTGGCCATGTGGACAGCGATTGTCTCCTAGCCTTCCCTGGGCCCTAACTCTGCGGCTCTTAGTCTATACACTCCCCCAAACTAACATGGAAACAAATACAGCCCCCCTTTGAAAGGACTGTAGTCTTTATAGGGCCCTTTTTGGGTTTCCATGTTAGTTTCCAGGAGGGTAGATTTTACCTACTTTGTGCCCTAAAGCCCTTATACAAACCCAGACTCCTATTCCTCTTCCATTTGATTCTGCATTTCATTCATTCTCCATTATTCGTAATCTCTTCCTCATATTACTAAACCCCCCCCCTAATAATAAATAATAAATCCGGGACCCTAAAAATTCCCCATGAGCATTTTAAAAGGGGCTGTACTAATTTTAAAAGGAGCAGGACCATAATGAATTAGGGGGGGTTTTGAGGTCATTAGGGGGGTATAATAGAAAATCCAAAGGAATTAGGGATCCCCTTGACATCCTAG
>CAJNIZ010003080.1:62175-75736 GCA_905231905.1 Symbiodinium pilosum | reverse complement strand
GAATATTTATTATTAGGGGGGGGGCGACGTCGTTTATTATTAGGGGGAAGCGATTACATATCCCATGCCTATACAACCACAACATATCCCTAATTTGGAGCCTTGAAGTCAATCCCGTAAACCCTAAATCCTAACCCCAAGTCCTAAATCCTGAACCCCAAACCCTAAGCCGTAAATCCTAAACCCTAAATCCAATCTTGATGTTCGCAGGCACTGCGCAACAAGCAGACATTGGAGGAGCAGCTGGCGAGTGCCACGGTGTTGGAAGATCCGACTCTTGTCCATTCAGTACTCTTGAGTTTATAGGATTATAGGGTGTTAGGGCTTAGGGTTTAGGTTTTAGGGTTTAGGGTTTAGGACTTGGAGTTTAGGGTTGAGGGCTTAGGGGTTTGAAACCTTATGGCTCTAAACAGCCCAACGTAGACACTTGTTATATAGACTTTAGAGCCCGGGGTAATGGGTTCACAGCGACACTGGCGCCAAGAAACAAGCCCGGCTTCCCTGTGAAGGCAGACATTGGGGCATTTGGGATTTGTGAACCTGCCTTATGGATCCTTTAGGGGTTCTCGTTGGCACGATGAGGGTGCAGGGTGTGTGGTTGGTTAGCAAGTTCTTGGATTTGTGTCAACTCGACTTGAGAATCACTTCACGTGTGAGAAGCAGACGTGAGTGTTTACTCTACGTGTGTAGCGATTAGGGTTTAGGGAGTAGGGTTTCGGGTTAGAAATCGGACCCCATGCATTTAAGGAACCAAACCAGGAAATTACTATGAGGTTAACGCATCTCTTGTCCATGTGTATCCCGGAGCCTCAGGTCCCAAGCGGGATGAAGTAATTAGTGGGTCAGTGCTTCGAGATTTAGGTTTTATGGTGCAGGATATGGGGGTTCAGGCTTTGGGAAAATCAGGGTGTAATAAAGTTGCGGCCAATTTCGTGCCCATGTTCAGGATGCGGCATATCATCACCAAACAGCAAGGCTCACACACACAGACGCACGCAACTCGAACTCTAAACCCTCCTTAGCCCCTGCAATCTACATCCGAATCCGACCCTCTCGGATTGATCAGCCCAGGAAAGAGTATGCGGGAGCCTGAGTGTCCTGAGATGTCCTGAAGCCAAGTGGAATTTGGGGTTTGAGTTGAGGTTCACTTGACCAAAGCGCGCTATGGAATATGAAGGTAGCAACACCCCAATGAGGAAAAAGCTTTGCGCGACCTAAACCCTAACGCTGAAACCTAAATCGCGGAGTGTAATGGGGTTCCGGCTTTGGATCTGTGACGTCCTTCCGTGCTCGGTTTCGATGTTCTCCTAGCTGTGTTCAACATTGTGGGGTGTTCTGTGGGCTAGCAACCAAAGATCTCTTCACGCAGTCAAGCCCTAAAAACAGGAAGGTGCCCTAACCGCTAAACCCCAAACCCTAAGCCCTACACCCTAAGCCCTAAACACAAACCCTTTTGAGCCCCTAAACCCTAATAAAGTTGAAGCTGCAAGGCAAAGAAGTCCACCATGCTCGCGCGCCGGGGCCTCAACACTCCAAGGGGGATCTGTGGTTACAATCCCTTCAAAGTGGGTTGAGGGTTCACGGGTTTAGGGTTTGGGGTTTATGGGTGTAAAGTCTAGGGTTCAGGGATCCCCATATGGTAGTTCCCATAAATTGGGGGGGCCCTATTATAGACCCCAATATATTTTACTCCTTATTATGGGGATCCAAGAAAGGAACCCCCAAATGTTGGAAAACCCCCATATAGGGGCCTTGTAGCCGACATCTGAGGGGACAGTGGTCTTCACAGGCTTTTTCTTGTGAGTTCCACCTTGGGTTGGGGGAGTTTAGCCTTGTCCTCGTTTTGGGTGCTTGTCCTGGTTATGACGCCACAACGAATCTGGCAGCCCGTTTGACAGTAGTTTTGTAGTGGTTTTGGGGGCTCCGCGTTGTCTGGAGGCTTGGTACCGGTATACAGGGAGAAGCCCTATTACCTATTGACTTCCTTTTGAAGGTAAGATCCTGTTGAAGCCCCGCGCTTGAAATCTAGAAGCTTGAGCAACACGCCTCAAGTTGTTTTAGCACTGAGCCCCACATGGGTGATTGTCAAAATTATGGTCCCTTTTTTGGATCCCTATTATAATACGACACCTAATATTTAGGGTACCCAAAAAGGGACCATAATTTTGGCAACCACCCACATAGAGCAATTCAAGCCCCCTTTGATCAGTACGTCAACAACTGCGCTGGAAGTAAAGAACCTCGCAGCCTGCAGCTGAGAATGAGGATCTTGTAAAACAAGCCTGAATGGATTCATCCTTCTAGTAACCCCAACCCCCAAATTAGAACCCTATCCGTATCCTATGACATCAGCGGGGTCGCACGGGGGCTTGAAGCACTGACCTATGACAGGTTTCACCAGCATCACGGACACTCTCGAAGAGCGGGGTCCTCGGTGCGGGTGTGCCGCAAGAACCTTGGGGTTTAGAGTTTCAGGTTTTGTGTTTACATGGGTACCAAGATCATGAACCCAGATTCCTTGTATGGTCTCAGCATAGGATACTCTATAAACCCTATGTACATGCCCAGCCTACATTTGAGTTCCCATGTTCTTTACCAGTTGAGTCTCCACTATTTCTTCAGGCCCCTACCCTAAACCCTAAACCCTAAACCCTAGTATATTGGGGTAACCATAGTTCATCTCCCAGGCTCCAGAACGTGGCGCAGGAGGCCTCAGATGCACGGCAGCTGGCAGGGGCCGCAGAGACGATCCCAGGGTTGAAGGTTTAGGGTTTAGGGTTTAGGGTTTGGGGTTTAGGGTTTAGGGTTTAGGGTATAGGGTTTAGGGTTTAGGGTATAGGGTTTAGGGTATAAGGGTATAGGGTTCAGGGTATTCGGGTTCCCCCGCCCAGTAACAGTGGGATAATCAATACAGCATAGCTGCATATAGTCCTTGAGATTAGCCCTATTATAGACTGTTGTTGGGTGGGGTCCAGTACCTGAGGGTTTAGAGTACGGAGTGAAGGAATGGAATATACTATGCCATCGCGGGGGTTGTTGTTTTTCGGGCTTTACTGGATTAATTGGTTTTACCCACAACAGAGAATCAAGTGGAAGAGAAATCAAGAAGCAACTGGCAAAATGGGCCTGGGTTTAAGGGTGTAAGGGTTTCAAGATTGAGCCCTAAACTCTAACACAATGTTTTATGGGTTGAGGGGGTTCAGGGTTTGTTGGGACTATAGGGGTGTAAAGCCAAGCTTAAGATGCAAGGGTTTAAGGGCCCTGGCTTGCTTTAGGGTTAACGTAATCTTTTCTGGGTTTAGGGTTTAGAGTTATTAATGGATTTCCCACCACTATTTAAGGAGATAGGGCGGACAACATGAGCAGGTTATATAGGAAAGTGGAAACGGAAATGGAAACTGCAGGGTTTCGGGGCTATGAATTAAAAACCAGGGATTGAAGCGTTGAAGGATATATGGGTTGAGCGTTTAGGATTTTAGGATAAAGGGTTCATTGTTGAAAGGGTTTGGGGGTTCAGAGTTTAGAGTGCAAGGTTTAGCTGTTAGGGGTTGGCGTATAGGGTTTTAGAGCCTATGGGTTCAGCCTTCAACCGGTTAGGGTTTGGGTATTAGTGTTTGGATTAGTGTATCAGGGGCTTCAGGCTTGTAACCCTAGGGTTGTGCCCCTAGGTTTAGGGATCCTTTTAAGGGATCCAAGGGGAATCATATGAGCTATAGTGTAAACTCCTAGTATCCCCCTTAATAACCCCTATAGTAGTCCCCTATATAATCCCCTATATAACCCCCCTTAAAGGAGTTTAGATTAAGGCTCATATAAGGGTTATATTAGGGCTATATGGGGAAAACCTTTTAGGGGTACGACCCTAGGGGTGCAACCTTGGAACCCTTGAGTGTATGGGGTGTAGGGTTTAGGGTTTAGGGTTTAGGGTTTAGGGTAGGGGTTGGGTGAAGGGTTCAGGGTGTAAGGGTTCAGGGTTGCTGTGCTGGTGGTATGAGTGGGTGCGTCCTTGTCCGGGGGGGCCTGAAAGTGTAGTTTCTGCAGCTCTGAGTATATCAGGGAATATCATGTTGAGACATCCGACTGAGAAACTCGCGACACTTCATCTTCGCAACCACCCCTAAACCCCAAACTCCATGAAAGTCTCTGAAAGCCTTTGAGAAAGCGTGCACTTCGCTGGACTTCCAGAGTGGTTGAGGGTTTAGGTTTTAAGGGCTGTACATGGCAGTTTCCCTTCAGAGGGGGGATCCCAATATAGACACCAATATACTCTAGTCTTCATTATGGGCAAAATGGTATTCGTATTTCTAGGAAAATTCCATAAGGCCTCGCAGTATTCGCCGGGAGACGAGATGCACGAGTTGGCATTGGAGGACGTTGGCGCGCTTAACCAGGGGAGTTTTGTCAGTGTCCATATCCCTGTTTCCTGCTTGGGTCGTTCAGATCTAAAAGCCCCAAACCCTTGGCCCTCAGCCCTACATCCCCAAACCCTAAACCCCCAAACTCTATAATCCCGAAACCCCTGGGGTTCTGAGGTATGAAGAGCTCTCTCAAGCTTCGGCGCTTTTAACCGAACCTAGGTCAAGAAATGGTGTTTAGGGGTTAAGGGTGGTGACCTAGGTCAGAAACAGTTTGGTGTTGCGACGTTGTGATCTGTATTTCTTGGGGCATATAACATAATTAACAAAGGTAAAATGAAGGTAAACTAAAGGTAGCCAAGAAAAGGTAGAGATGGAAAAAAAGGCGATTTGGGAACGGTGAAACAAACGTAAAGAAAACGTAAGATGGAAAAGTCAGAGATGTCAGAAAGGCAAAATAAAGGTGAAATGAAGGTATAATAAAGGTAAGATAAAATTGAGATGAAGGTGAAACAAAGGTAAGGGAAAGGTGAAAGAAGGGTAAACTTGGAGTAGTGCTAATCAGAAAGAAGGTGAAGGAACAGTGCAGTGTAGTGTAGAAGCCATCAAGGTTATGAAGGATGCGGAGCCCAACGTACCCAGTCCATAGGTAGAATATTGTTGCAGAAAAGGTGAAGGTTGAATCTCCCAAAAGATGGCTACAGTAGGTAATGGACAGTTGAAGGTCTGGAATCGCTGGAGCCGCATAACCCACGGAAGACGGGCGGGTGATCCATAAAGCCTCCGGCTGACTGCCTGCCAGCGTTGTTTCTGGCGCTACTCCGAGTTTCACGAAGCCGCCGCCCGCTTAAGTTTTCCTGCTGGCCGCCAGCCGCCAGCAGCACAGCCCCACCTTTTTGTTCACCTTTGGCCACGGGCCCGTCACCAGCTCTCACCTTTTTTTTCCTTTCTCCAAGGGCTGCCCAAAAGCCGTGACCTTCTTTTTCACCTTTTTTTTCATCTTTCTGGATATTGCACCTCCACCGATTTTTCACCTTTGTTTTACCTTTATTCCACCTTTTTGTTGACGCCGATCGTCAATTTCCCTGCCGGAGAAGCCTCCTCGGCAAATTCCTCGAATGCCCTAGGAAAAAGGTGAAAAATGCGAAACAAAGGTGAAAAACAGTTGAAAAATGTGAAAAATGTGCAAAAAGGTATTTTTTTTTTAAAAAAAGGTGAAAAAAGGTGGATGTTGAATACACAAAAAGGTGGGAAAAAAAAGGTGAGAAAAACGTGTCGAGAACTCCGTGCCCAGACCTGGGGAACCCCCCTGCCGCCCCTGCCTGCCCCGCGGACCCCTGAGGCCCTCGATCCCCCGGAATCCAGACGAGCCACCTGCGCAAATCATTTCGTTTCACACTGCGGCATATGTGCAGGGTGTTTGATTAGAGACCTTTTCGTTTTATATTGTCAAACTATTACTACTATTATTACTACTATTATTACTACTATTATTACTACTATTATTATTACTACTACTACTACTACTACTAAGTAGTAGTACTACTACTACTACTACTGCTACTACTGCTGCTACTACTACTACTACATAATCTAATTACAATTATCCCTTATAGTCACTATTACTGGGTGGGGGGTCCACCTAATGTATTCTATGAGCTGCTAGCTGCTTGCGTTCTTATCCTGGGAGGCCCACTTTTTTTCACATTTTGTTTACCATTGTTGTTGTTTTTTTTTCCTTTTCGGATTCACCCTTTTTCTACCTTTTCTTCACTTTTGTTTCACCTTTCTGTTTCAGGCCCACTTTTTTTTTACCTTTCGGCTGCCACCCTTTATTCACCTTTCTTTTACCTTTTTAATTGATAGCTATTTTCCAGAAAATACTACCATCGCAACATCACAAGTTTGGTGGGTACCCCCATATATTGGAGGGGGGGGGTCAAGATTATGGTCCTCTTTCGGAGACCCTAAGTATGAGGGGCGGTCTATGTAGGCCTCTTGTAGGGGTACCCACCTGATGACTACCCACCTGGAAGTCTCTGCGGCATAGGGTGGGGAAGATTTGAGTGTCGAATGACACTACCTGTCACCTGTCACCCCACTTATCTGCAGCTTTATGGTACGGAGTGGGGGGTCAGTGTTTCTAATTACCGGTCGGTAGTTGAGGTTACTGGTCAACTAGAAGTCTTGGTCCTAAACTCTAGAATGACGATGTGACCCACCCCTCAAGAGCGTGCCCCTGCCAATCAAGTCCTGCAAGAGAAGAGTTGGATGATTACGTAGATCTCTTCGTCTCCAGTCTGGCTTTCATACTTAGTTAGCATGACTCTTACACTGGCCTGTGGTTAGCTAGGAATCAAGGAATGGATCCTTATAGTAGTCCCTATATAGCCCATTATAGTAAGTTTCCATTTACTTTTCCAGTCCTTCAGAAGCCCTAAACCCTACATAATCCCATTATGGCAGTTCCCATTTTCTTTTCCATACTGCCAGATTCCTTCTTCATGATCGTGAGATCTGGGGAGTTCTCAAAACTGTCCAAGGTTTAGGGTTTAGCGTTTTGGGTTGGGATAGTCCTGAATATCCGGCCCCCCAAAGCTGGGAGAAGCGCGAAGTTTTGCAGGAAGCGCGCGGCCTGCGCCAGCAGCAGGAAGCGCCGACTGGTTTTGGCTTCATGTCTAGGATGTGAGGCTTTGCTGGGCTTAGGATGTGGGAATTCAGGCCTGCAACCCATCCCCCCGGGTCGAAGTACCCAAATACCAGGGCCGCAGGTACAAGAAACTATTCAGATCATCATATTTGGGACCAACTTCTTGAAGTGGGTGCTTGGACCCTTGGGGGCTAGGGTTTAGCAAGATCAGGGTTAAGAGCTTCCAGATGTTGAGGCGTGGTGGTGGTCTAAACTATGTAGCTACACCTGGAGAGTTGCCTCACGGCGACGCTCATGTTCATTCAGGACAATAGCAAATACCGTGGAAGACTCCCCCAACAGAATTCCTAAATAGGGACCCAGAGAATCCATTTGAACTTTCCATTCACCGCTAGGGGTCCCTAATTCCCCACTGCTTCTAAGTCTCGCTGTCTGCAAAAATTATGCATGCTTGTAGAAGAGCCTTCAGGAGTCCCGATTCTGAAGATCGAAACCCTAAGCCCTGAACATTAAACTAGTTCTACTTTCGAATTTTATGCAAACCAGGTCAGGTGGTCAAATTCAAATACGCAGTGGTACGCCATAATTACACAGGTACACAAGCTGAGATCCGCAACTACAGTCCCTATAACCCATATGCCTTCGATTCCCTACGATCCGCCAGTCACAACAAGTTTCGTTTCCATCCCCTGAGCTTAGAAACCCCTGGCTTTCTGCGGAGGGGCGCAGTGATGTTTCAGCTACTGGGTTGATGCTAAGGATCTTAGAATAAGTTCTTAGAATAAAATGGAAGTATGGAAGCCATGTCTGTTCCAAAAACACTGCAACCTACTTCAAGTTCCTTATCTGCACCTAAACCCTAAACCCTAAACCCCAAACCGTGTGACAATTCAGCTATGGATTTGGAGGAGTCAAACTGAAGCTGCAAACACAACTGACTTTGGGGGCGGGGGGGGGGGGCGAAATGGTTGTTTCCACAAAATAGGTGTCCATTATTGGGGGTTCCTACAATAAGGGTTAAAGTAGCTTGGGTTCTGTATTGGGTTCCGCCTCCTTCTGGAAAATACCAAAAAAGGCACGGACCAAGTGGTGGCCCTCAACCCTAAACCGCGTGTCGAAGAGGGTCCCGGCCCAAAATCCCAAGCCCTAGTCAGTCCCAAAAACCCCTGGGTTGCTGCTGAGGAACTTAAATTGAGTTACGATGTTATGGGTATGTCTAGGGTGTCCTTATTGTAGTGATCTACTTCACGTTTCTTACCAGCAACCCAGTAAACGCTAACGACATGTCACCAACATCCTCTTGCCTACGCTCAGCCCTGGTGCAATAAGAAGACAACGGGCCACCCCAAATCAGTTGCAACGGAGAAGTCCACGTTGCAGTAGTTAGTACTTGTAGCTTGTTGCTGTTGTTTCTCCTTGTTCAACAGCAGGAAGAGATCGTTGACAAGCTCCAAAAGGCAGGTGGCACTTTTCCCCTGAGTGCTTTTGCGCGCTACGCTCATGTGAGTATGTTCTGCATGGCTGTAAGCAATCGTACATCTAGTTGCGTCATGTGGAAGCCTGAACAATCTCAGTATTGTTCCGTGATAGTCCTTATGCTTCTGTGGTCCACTACACCCCAGACCCTATTCTGAATAAATCGGCCCTGCAGTGACTCTGGTGGCCACCATCTAGGCGTACCCGAAGTATAGATTAATGTAGACGCTTGATTAATAACCCCCCTCCCTTTGATGGCCTTGATATTCGGATCCCTATTATAAGTCCTTTCAAGGGGAGGAGGCTTATGGATCAGGGGTCTACATCAAACCCTAGATAGTAGTTTCCATTTGCTTTTCCATTCTCCCTATATAACTCCTATAAAAAATTCTGAACTCTTTGGGATTCAATTATCTTCCTGTTATAGGTACCTAAGGGATAACCTAAGTGTCATGTAGTTATACAGTAACTAGCAGTCAGTACCAAAGGGTCCATGTAGCTGGGATCCATGTGAGCTGCTGTCAGTATTGGTTTATCAAGGGATCGTGAAGGATGGACAAAGGGGTCCCTTTGGTAGTTTAGTATAGTGCCTACTACGGTCCCTAATATGGACCTATGTCCATGAACTACATCAGGAAATATTGACTGTAGTTCATGTAAGTATGTAGTCCATACGGTAGTCCATAGTACGGGGTTTGGGGTTTAGGGTTTGGGCATATACGAAGGGCCTCGAATAGTTCCCACACTATTGCTTTGGCGTGCAAGTGTGTATTGGATAGCTACATGGACACTTTGAGTTGTAGGGTTGTAGAGAAGCAGCCCCATGCAAGGACATGCGCTTGTGCCAGTGTCTGTGTAGGTGAGCGATTCCGGTTGACCCCTCCTTTTATTAACAATTTCTTCCCTAAACCGTAAACCTGTATTATGATGCTGATGGTAGTTATTGCTCTTATGAGAAACAGCAGAAAGCCCGCGCGAGCTGCGTGCGTCGTGCCCGCACAGGCCATGCTGACGCCTGACGAGCGAGATTCGGCAACGTCAGTGCTAGCGCCGACCTCAAGGGCTTTTCACACAGTCGTCCGGCGTCATGTCTTGATGTTCCCATCCATACCGCTGTCTGCAGCAAAGCATGATGAGAGCAAATTGGACGTCACCCTCATACAGTGCGTTTTGCGGTTTGGAAGGTTTTTTCGGCCGCGTGCACCCAGGATCCAAGTTGAGAAGCATGTGATTTAGCCGTTCCTTCTCCAGAGGCCCCGCCCGCACAAAGTTAGCATCTCACCCCAAGTGTTTCAGGCTTGGTGCAGGTAGGCAATGTTGGTAGCTTCAGTTGAGCTATTTGAGCAACATAGGACCCAGATGTCTGAAATCTGTTTCTTGCCCGAATTCCGTGAGAGTCCAATTGCGAAACCATGGGTTGGGTAAGCTTTGTTCTGGTTACCCCAATACAACCCTAACATTACCCCAATATCCTTAAGATTACCTCAGTATAACCTTAATATTACCCAATTCGTTCAAGTCATTCAGCCTTGCCTCCCAGGTTTAGAGGCCTCAAGGTCTGATGCCAAAACGAATTTGGAAACTTGCGCGCCCCCTTTTTGCAGACCCTGAGAGCTACAAGCCATATCATGCAACATGGAAACAGAATATGCATGTGTAAATACACAGTCCCCCTTAAGTAGATAGAATGTAGGGTATAGGGGGATCTTATTATAATATACCCAAAGCCATATTCTATCTACTTGAGGGGGACTATAAACCCTAAACCCTACATTCTATCTACTTGAGGGGACCATATATATATATATACATACGCACATACACACACACACATACACAGTTACGCGGCAGTTACGGCAATCTTGAGTGCAAGCTGCTGAGGTGGAGACCATACACCTCTAAACCCCTAAGCCCTGAATCCTGAACACCTAGTCCTCAGCCCCTAAACCCTGAAATCAATGGCAGCCACTAAACCCTAACCCCAAACCCCAGACTTTAACCCCTAAACCCTACCTAAACCCTTAAACCCTAAACCCTAAACCCACTGACCCTGCTGAGGTGGAGATTCGTCCTGGCGTGGGTGGCGATGAGTCCTGCCTGTGGGCTGAGGCCGCCCCCATGGGGTTCAAGTGGCCAACAAGTGGGTCCCTTACAAAATGGGTGTTGAGGGTTTAGGGTTTAGGGGTTCAAGTACCCAAATAGTGGGTCCCTTACAAGGGGCTATAAAGGATTTGGGGCTTATATAGCGGTCGCATGTATGTGTGGGGTTCCCCAGGATTGAGGTTTAGGGATATATACGGATGTATAAGGGCTTACGGTTCGGAGTTCGCATATCCAACTATTGTGAGGGGAGGTTCCAAAACTAGGCATACCTTTTGCGGGGGCCATATACAAACGGATTATACCCGTGGTTCAAGCGGATGTGTTCTTTGCTCTGCAGGGCTCCGACAAGATACGCACAATGGTAAAATCGAGAGCAGCATAATCATAGTGGTAGTCAAACTAGCAGTAGTAGTAATAGTCATATTATAAGTCACTGGGTATCTTCTCAAAAACATACACCAATGAGGAGCCCCATAATCCCCTCTTAACCCCCATGTATCCCTAGGGTCTCGAGCCCTTGTTGAGAAACTGCCACACATACGCATGGCTTCGTGGTTGTGTAAAAATGGGCATCTAGTTTGGGGTTTAGGGTTTCAGGCTCCGGGTTTAGGGTTACCCCAATATATAGCACTAATATTACCCCAATATAACCCTAATATTACGCCAATATCCCTAATATCCCCAAATATCCTTCATGTTACCCCAATATGACCTTAATATTACCCCAATATAGTCCTAATAGAGTTTAGCAGGACTGGGGAGGTCCGGCAGCCAGGATCTCGTGAACATGTACTCCAAGTACTGCGCCATGGAGGGCTTCCGATGCAAAGTCCGACCTCTAAGCCTGCTCTTGGTGGTTTAGGGTTTAGGGTTTAAGGTTTAGGGTTTAGGATTTAAGGTTTAGGGTCTAGGGTTTCGGGGGCAACAAAAAAGACCCCAAAGTACGATAGCGATAGTCCTTATCATAGGGACCCCAAAATGTTACCCCTAATTTTGGGGAACCCCCAAACACGTTGCAGGGTTTCGGGTCTGGGTTGGAGGATTCCAGGGTTGTTAGGGTTTAGGGTTTAGGGGTTGGGGTTCCATCTTCTAGTGTTTGGGGTATGGGGTCAAGGGTTGTGGCGTCCAATTTTGTGGTTTGGGGCGTGGAGGCTTGAGGGATTCAGAGTTCAGGTAGGGTTTTGGGGTCACCCTGATGTGCCTCATGTAGGTATCTCATGCTGTTAACTACAGGGCGAACCATAGAAGCAGCAACGATCGCGACCCAATCCAAAGAACGCTAGCGCTGAGGGCAAAAGGAAAACGTTCTTGTTGGGCTCTTTTTCAATTTCCGTGAAAACACGTTTCGAGTACTGTTATCTATCATCCTAAGAACGAGCTGAAGTCATGATTTTTACTAGTGTTCCACGGGACTTAGGGTTATATTTTCCCCAATTGAACATGAAACCCCATCTAGACACCCTTGAATTTAAAGGACAGTAGTCTATGTGGGCTCTGAGTTAAGGCTCCCTTTAGTTTGGGGCCCTTTTGGGAGTTCTTTATCTGTCAGGGGAGGGTCGGAGAGCCTTTGTCGAAGAAGTGAGGGATGACTCTGAGTGCAATTGTAGGGGTTTCGATCAGGGGGCCCAGGGCGTACTTGAAGGCTCAGAAAACTTAGTAAGTATATTAATAACCCCTAGAACCTAGATGGTAACCCCACTTATGCCCATGATAACCTACTTACCAAGTCCCCATGACCCTCCAAGTAGGGAGAACAAGTCTAGAGTTAGTGCGGCCTTGTTGGGTATACGTTACATGTAGTCTAGCGCAAACGGAAGGACGTCACCTTGAAGCGTGAGCCCAAAGACAGTTTTACGTTGTTGCTCCTCTGTGGTATCCTGTTCGGTGACGATTGTTGAGTATTGGACCCTTGAGGTAAGGATGTCTTGGGACAGCTTACAGAACCATACTAAGCCTCGTGGGCCCCCAAAACAGATTTGAATTTCGTTCATGATATGCAAGTATATGCAAGCTTTAGATGATAATCCTGATTTAGCAGCGCCACTTCTAAGGTCATCGCCGAGACAAAGAAAGAGGCCTTGAAGGGCCACAGGGTTTACTTGGAACTCCAATTATTTACTGTGGGTAAGCTAGACGATGATAAAGGGCCATATTGGAACCCAAAAACTCTAGACCTAAACCCTAAACCCTTAACCCCCGAAGAAAAAAAAAGGGACCACAACTCTGACAGCCTACCATATCAATTCTATAATCTAATGCTATTGTAACCACCCACCACTCCCACCGCAAGTATCACATATGACCGCCATACATATCTATAGTCCCCCCTAAATAGATAGAATATAGCTTTGGGTATATTATAATAAGATCCCCATATACCCCATACTTATTCTATCTATTTAAGGCGGACTATATGTGTATAACGCTGCTACAAAGTATACTTAACCCTTACTTCATATTAATGGCTGGAGGGCGTGGTGATGGTGCATGGCGGGGGGGGGGGGGGTGGTGTTGGCTGTATGTCCTTGTTAGGATTTCATGTGGCCGCACTTACATTGACATGCGTCATTTTCAAGTGATCCACAATTCAAGGCCCAGAGTCCACATAGATAATCTAGGTCATGTAGAAGCCACAGGGGATATAGAGGGGTGATTTAGGGATTATGGTGGGTTTAGGGTTTAGGGTAGTTTAGGGTTTAGGTGTATTATCCCCAATAATGACGGAGAATCGCATGGAAAAGAAACTGATGGAAACTGGGCTCATAGATGGGCTTTTAAAGGGATACTTACTAGTAAAATTAGGGTCCCAGATTCACTGCATGACTTCGAGTATAGGCTACGTCTAACAGACCTCAACAAGACATGGGAAATTGTTCATGTATTTGTCCGTGTTCTTGTCCGGCTGATTCTATTGAATCCTGGGTTCCACAGAGCTGCCATCTGCTTTTTTCACACTGGGGGGGGGGGGGGGGGGGGT
>CAJNIZ010003080.1:43963-58227 GCA_905231905.1 Symbiodinium pilosum | reverse complement strand
TTTCTTCTAAAAGCCCAGCGTCCACAGCAAAACGGGAAATCTGCCCTTACCTTGGTTTGCCCTGGAATCAGCGTCTACATGGTGATTACCATTTTCTGATGTGTAAATATCCCGCTGATGTGAAATCTTCCCAACGCCAGCGTCCGCAGTAGATGAGGTGTATTCTCACCGCGTGATGTGTGTAAACCCCGGGACAATTAGCTGCATTAAGGCCCACAGCAGTACAACTGTTAATGGTATTCGGGATTCGTTTGAATAGAACTGCTCGTCTTTTCAAATTCAATAACTTACTGGTGGTCAGTGGGGAAAAAGGGAATACGTACATCATATGGGGTTACATAGGCATCATATTCCCTCATTCCCTACTAACCACCAGTAAGATAATCACCTGCCTTGGAACCTGATTGGGTGGTTGCCACATCACATCATTGCGCCGCCACGTGCCCCCTCCCCCACACAGACCAAGGAACAGCGTGTAGGGACCTTGCATCTCACGCTATTCTTCGCGGCTTCGGAGTGTCTTAGAAGAGGTCGTAGAGCCTGTAGATGGTATTTGCATGTAGTTGCCATAAATACGTGAGGGGGGGGGGGCAAATATAGACACCAAAATGAATACTCCAGTCCTTATGGTAGAGACGCTTAAAAAGGTACCCATAATTTTGGGAAACCCAAAGATCTAGTTCAGCGCACACCTTTGTAGCAGGGTCTGCTGGCATAACAGCATCGTAATGATTGCAGCGCTGGGTATGTGGCAAAGTTGAAGTTCCCGGTACACGCACCGGAATTGCCAGGGTTCCTGGCAATCGGATGACTTGAAGACCCAACAAAGCACCTTGAGGTGAACACAACTTCCGCAGCACTGAACCCATAGCAACCCGGTTCACGTCCAAGGGAGAAAGTCCTCAAGGAGATCAAGTTTCAGTACTGCCGCTCCGGCGGCAAAGGTGGACAGAACGTGAACAAGGCCCAAGCTTGCGATGTGGGGTGTAGGGTGAGGGTAATTTTCAGTTCCATTCTTAGTAGCCTCTTGATGGTTTGGCGATGCCTGTCGCTTCTTCTGAGCTTGCAGCTATGGAACAGTTGGTTCTTGTCTGAGCTTGCTATTAGCGCTATGTAGTTCTGACACACTATACTTCCAAGCCTCATGCTACAATAATTGCTTGGGCTACCAACATTAATCAGATCCGAACCCCCGCGACTGTTAACTTTGGCTTTCTGAGTAGACACGTCGGCGGCTCTTCAGACCCCTTCATAAAGATCTTCACAGATGTTGCAACTGTCCTAATTTAAGCAACAAACATTGAACCCCAACCCTGCTGCACTTTTGAAACCTGCAACCCCCAGCCCTTAGGCCCTATGACTTGTAAACCCCAAACCCTAAACCCTAGCTAGACCCACCGTGAGATCAGCCTTGCAGGTGGAGACTGCAGTGCACGCAACTTGCCTTCATTGCACAGGAGTACCCCGACATGCCCTACATATCTGGGAGTCGGGGAGTTGTACTGCCGGTCTTGATTGGGATTTGTTTCCACTGCTATTGAAGGCTTATGGGGTTCTTGAAGATGAAGCTGTTGTTATCTGGGCCACCAGGGATATAGCCTGTGTGGTAGTCTTAAACGTCTGGAGAACAACTTATGAACGGAGTGCTAGGAACAGTGGTAGTCCTTTGCATGCTGCTGCTAGCTTCAAAGCCCATCTTGCCCTCACGTTCAGGGTCCCTCATGATTGGCAGGTGCAAAGAAGGGCTCATGTATACCCAACTGGCGATTTTTCTTCCGTCTCTTCGGCTATGACTTGCAGTACGTGCAGGTCAGCACCCTGACCCTCAAGCCCTAAACCCTTAACCCCAACCAACCTTTTGTGCGCTCAAGCCGCAGCTAGGCTCGCGAGGGGTTCATAGCTCAGGGGCTCTGGTTTACGTCACCCTTTACCCAACTCATACAAGGGTTCCCACTTCAGATATTTGTGGAGGTTTTTGAGAGTTCTGAGGCCACGCACGAGCCCACCGGCATTCACTTCTTTGTCACCCAAGAGAGGCCGAATCTCAGTTAGGAATCAGGAGTTGATGAACGTTGGCGATTGGGAGGCTTAAGGATTTAGCACTGTAAGTCAGAATTTGAGGACCTCCGTGCTTCATTGTAGCCAAGGATGGGGTCATGGAGCAGTTTGCTCGGAGCTGAACAGTTTCTGAAGTTCGGAGACCCCCGAAGACATACCCACCAGTGGAGTTTTGTATAGTTTTGTTATGGAGGGACCTAAGCCTGGCATGCTCTGCAGTTTTTACGTTGAGCTACCATTATGAGGAAGCCATATTTTGAACTACATATCCATGTTACGATAACTCAGTCCCAAACTGTGAATAAGCTTTATAAAGCCCTTAATATAAACCCTCATTCAGGCCCCATATCGCCCCTGTAACTCCTTCCCTAAACCCTAAACACTGAAACCTGAAGCCTGCTTCCCATTGACCTGCAGAATCCGCTAAAGCTCCTTCCATCCTGCACCTCCCAAATTGTGGTTTAGGGCTTTAGGGTTTAGGGTTTTAGGGTTTAGGGTTTTAGGGATTAGGGTTTTAGGGATAAGGGGACCCCAATATAGACGCCTGAGCTTTTAGAAGCCGCTATGTTTGTTTCTTCCATAACGCGGTGGAAACATAGGAACTATGGGGAGACTGCACGGGCCCTATTGCGAGCTCAACTGGGATGATTGATTTTGGCAACGTCCTAGGTGGGTGTCTCAAACATGGAAGGCTTCCTTACAGCTGTCCTTACAGCTATCATGAGAAAAGCTAGGCCGAACTTCAACGACGAGATGTATAAGAGACACCCAGATGAGAGCTATGCCCTTCACAAGAGGTACATCGCTGAGTTGCAGTTCAGGAACTTAAGCCCAGTTATCTTACAAAGGAGACGTATCATTCACTGCAAAGGAAAGATTATGGTAACTTCATTTAAAATCTTAAACCGGAACCCAGAAAGTCCCTGTACATCCCCTGCATCCCTAGTCGCCATCTTTGCCTGAGAAACCTCGAGGCGTAACCTTCAGCCCAAAGCCAACAGACTCCCAAAGGTTAAGGTGGTGCTTACTCTAACCCTATAAGGACTCAGTACTTGTTACTTGAGATTTGGGGAATTGTAGTTATAGTAGAGGTTCTGGGGGAGTCTACAGTCATGGAGTACTTGGACCCCAATGGAAGGGAATCCATAAATGTGCCCAGAGGTGTCAAAAGAAATTCTCAAACTGGCCGACCATCCCTCCTAGTGTAAAACCTAATAGCATGTAATCTCCTGCCCGCAATACTAAACTGATGTTAACAGATGACCATTGCGGCACACTACAAAAGATAGGGAATACTTAACATTAGGGGGTCGGGAGTTCTATGATGAGGGGAATAGACTCCAGGGTTTCATGTTTCTTCAGACGAGGTTAGTCCCGAAGCCGCCAAACTGAATCCCAAATTCCAAACTGCCAAACAGCTAAGCTAAACCTCTGAACCTTACCCGCCAGGTCCTAAGTACCCACATAGGGAATACTTCGCCGGACCAGACAAGAAGTTCCTAGCACGGAAGCCATAGGTTGTACTACATATAGTCCCCCTTAAGTAGATAGAATATGGGGTACGGGGATCTTATTACAATATACCCAAAGCCAAATACTATCTGCTTAAGGGAGACCCTAAACCCTAAACCCTGAATTCTATCTACTTGAGGGCGACTATGGTTACTTCAGACCTGCTGGGCTAAAGAGCAAAGCAGGTCTCAGCTGCAGAATCGGCAGATTGCTGTGCCGGGTGCCCGGAGATTGTGGGGAGCAGGGCTTTGGGCCATGGGTTTATGGGCACGGTTCCCTTGACGTGGTGTTTATACGACGTGCTATAGTTAAGTGGCAGGGGGGCATATAGGCTGCTCTCAAAATTATGGGCCCCTTATGTGGCCATAGATTATCTTACTATTACGGCACCGACTATTTAGGGTACCAACACGGGACCTTAATCTTGGGAATTACCCATACATAGAGACACCAAGTTTGAGAAACAATTACTCTTGGTTCATGCCGTTTGGGACTTTGGGGTTCTCTGGGGTTCTGTCGCTGAGAGTCACATAGATTCCCAGGGCCTAGCGGCCCTAATCGGGGGTCCCCCCTAGATAATTGTTTTAGGATGTGGCCCAAGAGTGAGGAAATCCAAGGCTTCGAGACATTCCCCTTATAATAACTGTCCCTACAAAGGCTTTATTCTGGGGCCATTATAAGTCCTTTTACAGATTGTTGTAACAGATACTGTAAGGGGGACTGACTTACTAGATTGGGATGAGCCATCGCAGTATGGGGCACTGGGCATAGCCAGAAGACAAATCATTCAAGGCACTTTAAGTCATTGCATGTCATGGGAGTTCAAATTATCCCCACCCCCCACCCCTCTTATTTTCCTGCCCCCCCCACCCCCCTAATATAAGATAATCACCATTGTGGTATATTATAGTACATTGGGAATATTTGATACTAGGTCATATTGGGGGGATTAGGAACCGCCGTCTCAACCTGAGCCAAGCCCTTCCTGGGTTGCTGTTAAAGAACTTCATTTAAGTTACTATTTTGGGGCAAACCTATTCTTTACTGTATATACCCATTGGCGTAGCTTAATTTAAGGTCCTTAATAGCAACCCAGCTTTTTTTTCTGAGGAAGCTTATCATGTCGAAGCTGCAAAGCATTGAGGCGGAGGCAGAGCAGATTTGGAGTGGAGACCAGAAAGGGGTATCCAACTGCATTCCTTTACCATTGTTATCATTATTCATGTCACGACTGCTATTACTACTACTTCCTACTCTGAATTTGCTACTAACATTAATGGAGCTAGTTGTGTTTATCATTATCCTTACCATTGTTACATTATTTTGAGTATTCTTGTTACTTAATAGGTCTTAATCGTGTTATTATGCCTTACCCACAGGGGACCCCAGCAACCCGCTGTTCCTCACTGTCGAACACGGTGCTCCTTATGCAAATAAACAAGTCAACTTGGAAGCTCCAATCCAAAAGGCAAAGCCGCATCAGTGTGAGCGTTTCAGAAAAAAGCTCGTCATCTTTCTAGAGACCAGTATACCGAGAGTCGCAGGAGGTTTGCGCTCCTTTTGGAGCCTTTTTCTGTCAATTTCTTGTGGTTGCAGGCAGCTGCGCAAGAAGAGGCTGCACTGCGATCATCACAGATCGGCCGGGCGCCTACGGACAAAATCCCCAAGCCATTCTGGGTTGCTGTTAAGGAACTTAAATTAAGTTACCATAACGGGTATATATTGTAAATAATGGGGTTTCTCCAATATAGTAACTTAATTTAAGTTCCTTAACAGCAACCCAGCATTTTCGTGTTCAAAGCAGGAAGCATTCCTAAGCTGGTTAAGGTGGTTTAGGGTTTAAGGGTCAAGATGACGGGCTCTTTTTGTGGTCCCCTCCTACTTTAGGAGCACCCCCACCCTGCAATAGTGACTATAGGGGACAATGGTAACTATACGAGGGTCCTTGTATTCCTAGTATACCACTATCACAGGGTGGGGGGTTTCCTCCTAACTCCTATTATTTGAACCCCAAAAGAGGGGCCAGAATTTTAACAACCAGCCATCCCACACCTAAAGCCAATGCATCCCTCAAGCCTGAAGCGGTCCGAGTACCCAAGAATTAAGTACGTCGAATTTAGGCAGTAGTAAGTGTAAGGTTTAGGATTGATAGGGTTTAGGCTTTAGGATTAGGGACTTCCTGTAAGCATATGGATCTGGACTACTTGGACCCTTAGACGCTGAGGCACCGGCAGTCGAAGCGAGAAAAGTCGCAGCTACAACTACAAAGAGCCTGGGCCTCGGGTGCCTCAAACCTTGAGCCTTTTATCTTTGGGGTTTAGGGTTTAGGAAACGGAGCGGGGGAGATTTCGAGATCTTTTGAGCTATAGTCTAAACTCCTTAAACGGGTTACTACTATAGGGGATAATACAGGGGACTATTACAGGGGTTATTAAGGGGACTATTACAGGGGTTATTAAGGGGGATGTTAGACTACAGCTCACATAGGTTTATTTTTGCGTTACGGGTTTAGGGTTATCTTCCTCAACCATGGAAAACCACATGGAACATTGAATGGAAACTGGAATGATATAGCGATGTATAGTAATTCTAATGTAGAAGCCCAGCGATTGTCACGCTTACGGTCCTGGATGCCTTTTAAAAAGACGTTGCAGGATTCAGTGTCCAGGGCTCTGCATTACATTGTCTGTGATGCTGTACCTGGCATTAGGGTCAGCAGATGTTCGCATGTAGTGCGGTTTAGGTTTTAGGGTGTAGGGTTTAGAGTTGTATACCATCCCTGTGAAACGCGGGCCCTTACAATCTGCTTATAAGCTCTATGTGTTTCAGAATTTGCTGCGGTGCATGGCTTGTGCAGCAGTTGTCGTCATCTTGCCCGGAAAACGAGAAAATGAAGACTCACATGGACATTAAACGGAAAATGAAATTGAAACTGGGATTCTATAGGGATTGCCTGCCTTGTTATTAAACGCCCCTTGCACTGTTGAAGCTTTCCCGGACAAGGGAGACCATATGAAAGATTAGGGGTTGCAGGGCCGTTAAATACAATACTAATATTAACAGCCATAATAATAGTAGCAACAATAATGATAATAAAAATACTGAAAATAATAACAATGATACTAGCAGTAGTAATAATAGTAATACAAATAATAATCAGAATATCAAGGGGATGGGATGAAGTGATTCAGCGGATTTAGCCACGTTGGTGGCACGTCCCTTCCATAGCAGGCTTTGGGGTTTAGAGTTTAGTTAGGGTTTTGGATTTGCGGTTTGCCAAGTTGGGCTGATGTTGGGCGGGAGATTCCAGCAGAGCCCTTGCTACCTGAGACTCAGACGTGGATGTGGCCTCAGCACTAATAGCATTCGGCTCTAATCTCAATCCGTCATGCTTGCTGAGGAAGAAGCTCTCCCAGTGAGCGGGGGTGGAAGAGTACAGTGTCCTTGTCCTCGACTACTCAACCCTTGCTTCTTGTTATTAAATGTAGATCGCGTCGATTGGATGAAAAAAGCTCACATAGGACGCACATGATGCACAGCACACCGTACACGAGGATTTTTGAGGTTTCCCCTGGTTGAAGATTATGTTAACCCATTGTAACAATGAAGAGCATTCATGGTATCTTTCAAGACTCACCTCTGGAACGGGAAGCCCCCCAACACTACAAAGCTTATCTACCAGTAGCCCCAGTTACCTACAGCTTAGTAGCAATCACCCGTTAATTACTAGGCATAACCCATAAAAGTGTAGGTAGTTAGCCTACTATCTTGAACCTTATATTAACCCTGTAGATCCCCAGAGCTAACAAACTTCCTAGTTTAGTGCCTCACTAGGACTGCAGGTAAAACTCTGTGGCCATAGCTGAGGAACCGGGTGACTGACCATCGACTGAACCAAAACTTCCCGCTTTCGGCTACGACCCCAGGGGGTTGTGTTAGGGACAGTTTAGGGTTTAGGGCTCAGTACCATTAGGGTCTGTGGGGAAGCGGAGAAACCAGGACCTCCTACATTATTTGGGTTCGTGTTACTAATGAACCTCCCCACCACAGTCATAATATATATTCCCCCCTGATATTCAATAGTATCATACTGGGCTATTCATTATTAGAAGGGTGAGGGGGCTTGATTCTTAGGCAGAGGGGTCACTAATAGAGCCTGCCCGGTTTAGGCATCAAGGCCCGGAGGGGCAAAATCCGGAGCTGGATCAACCCTAAATTCTAAACCTCGACTCTAAACCTTCAACGCTAAACCCCTCAACCTTAAACCCCTAAAACCTTAAACCCTGAACCTCAAACCCGAAACCCATAAACCCTAAACCCAGTGTTCCAACCTTCGACGCTGGAAAAGAGCGTCACTTTGCTAATAGCCTTGCTGCTGTACAGTGAGCTACAGGCTAAACTTCTGAAAGGGGATATAGGGTTTAGGGTTTAGGATCTCAACTCCTCAAAGGGGACATACGGTTTAGGGATTAGGGTTTAGGATCTAAACTCCTTAACGGGGATTATGCAGGGGACTACTGTATGGTTTATGAAGGGGAACACTAGGAGTTCAGACTATAGCTCAGGTGATGGAAGACATCTTGCAGCACGTAAGCCTTCTTGAGAGCAATCGCTGCTGGTTCTGGGGGCATTGAGACTCCACGTTCTCTTTTCGATCGTATGTGTTGATTAGGATTCTTATTACGACCCAGAAAAGTACTGGGCTGGAAGTTATACTTGGAGGTTCGTGGGTGGTTCTATTCTTGGAATTCTGCGTGCCCTAGCTGCGCTACCTGGGGTTGTTAGCTGGTCAGAAGCAGAAGTGTAATATAAAAAGCGTGAAGTACCACCGAGTAGGTAGACTCCAAGCATTTCTAGGTGGTCTTGGACGGCAACCTCCAAGAGCCTGGCGCCAAGACTTCCCAGTTTCAATGTGAAAGAATTATCCATAGGCATTGGAATTGAACAAGTTTGACACTTCCCGAAGAAGGGCTATTATGCCGGGCTTTATATGTTCTGGATTTGGGATTCGAACGGATTAGGGTTTCGTACTTCCCTGCTTTCAACTGCTTACCAGCTACTTCGCGATCAAATGGCAAAGGTCCACAACAAACAAGAAAATCTGGACAAGCATGGGAGCTTCCGATAAACGAGCCGCACATGCCCAGTTAAACGTGTAGCGTGTAAACTTCCTGCCCCCGCCAAAAATGGTCAGCACATTGTGGCCTGCGCACCTATTTTTTGGGAAGCTCCGAATTCGAACGCCCACGATCATATGCAGCTCCTTAGAACAATGATTCTCATGGTGGTCAGACCTTGTGTGGGGCATTCTCGTCAAGATCGTACATTGTAGGAGAAAAGGCTGGTGAAAGTGCGGTTCGTTCTTGTGCAAGTCTTACAGTGCAACGTGTAGAAGGGGTAGTAAGAAATTGTAGGCGATTGTTCCGAACATCTCGCATAGAATTGGACAGGCTTATTAGATCTCATTAGTCTGGGTCATGAGGGCGGGTATTAGCACATTTGAACACTTAGAATGAGACTGGCTGAAAAAGTTAGGATGATAGCTGGGCCATTGCTGCTGTTATGTAGGGATAGGGGGAGGGGGGGATTCAGCATTACACTGAAAAGGCCAGGCTGAAAAGTCTATGTACTTGGGTTTAGGGTTTTAGGGTTTGGGGTTGTAGGGTTTTAGGGTTTAGGGTTTTAGGGTTTAGGGTTGAGGGTTCAGGGCTGAATGGTATTGTAGTGCTCATGGCTTGGCAACGTCTGCCTCCACAGATAACTCCAAGCCAGCGCAAACCATCAAATCTGTAGAGCTGGCGGAAGCACAAACAACTTCTTGCCCCAGATTCTTCACTGTAAGTTACTCCTTGGGATTTAGCTTGAACCTTAGACCCTTAACCCTTTGGGATTCCCTTTTACTTCTAGTAGAGGTACCTAAGGGTCAACCCTTAGTAGGGGTCCTAAGTGCCATGTAGTTTTATAAATCGGATATCTCCTGCAAGCCTTGCCGTAATGCCCACAGAACTCCTTGTAGTCCAACTTGTAGTGCATTCCTGTACAACCTGGAAATCTGCCCATTGCACCCCCAAATGCCGTCGCCGATATTTTCATGAGGTATACGTCCCGTAGACCCAGCAAGGGGCACTACATGAACATGCCCTCACCGACCTTAGCCAAAGTGGCTCAAACAAAGTTCGAGCGCGCCGCAAAAGCACTGTCACACTCCCGCGACACGTCTGGATGTGAGCACTAAAGGATATATCTCCCTGCAGGGTGGCTTCAGTCAGAGTATGAAGGTCCAGCTTTGTAGCGGGCATTTTTCGAAGCAAGGTTCTTATCTTGATCCTCATTGCAAGGACACGGGCCCGCAATTCTCGCAGTTCTCCGAGTAAGTGCTTGCACGGCACGTGGACTTCTTCAGCCAAAGGCGCTTCAGCCTTCCGTAAGCCTCTTTTGTGCGGGACGATCAACGTATCGAACATGCCGCGTGACTTCTATGAGATGCCCCTTTGCTGCATCTCAGCGGTTAATTGCCTTAAACGATGACCTTAGCATCTGTGTCAGCAGGTTTCTGCATTCCTTAACCGTTAACTCAAGGTCCCTGAGAGCACCGTGATCCCATTGCCAAACAGTTGTCTTCGACATTTGTCGTGGTTTTGCGTCTACAGCCCGGCAGTCAGTCGCCATGGAAGATGTGATCTTGGGATGGTACGTAGATGTCAGGTGTTCGTCTATGAAGATTACCTACAGGAAGCCCGAAAGCGGAAACCGTCTCGCCGCGAGCGATGCGACCTGAGCCTCAAGAACTTGACCCACGTGTCACCCGTAATCCCGCCCCAAGCCCTAAACCCCGCCCCAAGCTCACGAAATACGTCTTTGACAACAAAGGTGGTCACCTGAGTCATAATCCGCAGCATAAGAAGCCTGTTTCATGAGATACAAGAATCTGACTATGCCTGCAGTGGTCCCAAATGGCTTGTCACAAAAGGGTATTTCGCCGCACTGTGACACTCGTACTTCTACATTCTACCTACTCTACTACAACAAAACTTTGATCCCCTGATCCCCATCATTCCTCTATTCTTTACAATTACAAACTTATTAACCACCAGCAAGTCAACGGGAGAACATGGGCGTCCCTACGCATGCCCTCTACATGAACTTTGATCCCGACCCCCGTAACCTTTTGCAAAACTCATGTATCCCTTAGATTGCCGGGTCGCTCGTGCTTACTTTTCCAGTTACGACTACTATACGAATCCGTCTTCCTCTTAAACGTTCACGCACTATAGTGAGAGTACGTGACTTATACTATTACTCACACGGTTCCTCATTGCGGCAACAATCCAGACCGTAAACCCTAAACCAAAACCTCCACACAATTTTGTGACGGACCCAGGTGGACAGAGGAGCTGCGTGGCTGGGGTCACTTGGCCTCACTCCCGGGACTTTTCGGAGAGTTGGGTCCTTTCTTCTGAGCGGTTTTTTACGGGGGGTTGAATGATGGAAAATAGAATGGAAACTACGGTTTGGGGTTTACGGTTTAAGGTTCTTGGAGGCTTATGACTGGTGATCATGGGTGCTTACAATAACAAAACGTATAACCCAGTTACGGTACTTTGCGCCCTACGAAGCATTACACATTGAACCTCAACCCACTATTGTTGCCAGAGATCCTCAACAATGTGTAACATGCATCCCCGATCCTGAGAAATTACAGTGCTGTCAGCACCCTCAGCAAATATTTCCCCGATTATGAATAGTAGTTTTCATTTTCTCTTCCACTATCCCTATATAGCCCCAATATGGTTGAGAGTTTCTTTAGCGGGGCCTAAGCCCTAAACCCTAAGACCCTAAACCCTAAACCTAAATAGTGGGGTTGGCGCATGTAGGTCTTCCCCTCTCCCTCCCCTCGTCATTCTGCAGTCCAGGAGAATCCCCATTATGTCATTCTGGCTTCCGGTAGACCAGGTTTAGCAGAAAAGGGGTTATATTGGAATGATGGAAAAGAAAGTGGAAACTACTGTCGTATATTGGGGCTATATAGGGTTTAGTGTTTAAATCAGCCGACCCCTAGAACATCGTTGTAGACCAGACGGCCCCCCGTACTTCAATACTTCGGATTTGAGTAAGAGCAAGTTCTGTATAGGCTTTGTAGGAAGCATGTTGATCATGGGGACTTGGGCCCACCTGCCTAGCATTTTGCCTCTCATGCCTGGAATGCCTAATAGAGGCGTTGGGCCCAAACCCTCAACCCCAAATGCTTCTCAACCTATAGTCCCCCTTAAGTAGAGAGAATATGGGGTAGATGGGGATCTTATTACAATATACCCAAGGCCATGTTCTATCTACTTAAGGGGGGATTATAAGCATTCTCGGTTGGTTCCAAAGTGTGTGATCCTTGGCAGGCTTTGGGCGATCTTCGATTTCCGTATACGAGTCCAAGATGGGCCTCTACGATTCTTGGTGCGGAGGTTGGGTCTAGGGTTCAGGGTTTAGGGTTCAGGGTTTAGGGTTTTGGGTTCAAGGTCTAGGGTTTAGGGTTCAGGGAAAGCTTTAACCCCAATTACCTACAGTTTGGTAGGTAAAGCCCATAAAACCATAGGTAAATGGGGTTAAATTGGTTGCCAGGATGTCATAAACCCTAAACCCTAAACCCCTAAACCCTAAGACCTACACCCTAAAAACCTAGACCCTAAACCCTGCAAATTCACAACTTTGGAGTTTAGGGGCATAGGGTTTGGCTGCAGGGCTGGCTGCTAGAAGGACTTCCCTGGGGCATGAACGCCCATTGGGGGTTATATAGGGTATATATAAGGATGATGGAAAAGAAAATGGAAGCTACGGGATTATATAGGGTCTATATTAGGGTTATATCGGGATAATGGAATAGAAAATGGAAACTACTGTTTAGGGTTTAGGGATATGGGCACACCATGCTGAGCCGCGGCACTACGGGCTTACGACCTTTGAGTTTGAGTCTCCTTCAGTTGCTGCGCATACATGTACATACACATCACTCATAGCACAGTAGTCCTTATGTGCAAGCATATCCCTCGGTAGTCTCCATGTTGCCGCTTGGGCCCATAAATTCGTTCCTATACATGTATATGTATGTACAGGTGCGTGTACACGTATGTTACATTTTTAATCTATAGGTGCTTGTGCGGGGAGACCTATAGTCCCCTTAATCAGATAGAATATGACTTCGGGTATATGAGAATAAGATCCCCACATACCCCATATTCTATCTACTTAAGGGGGATTATAAGTACATTTTGCCTGAGTGCTTGGACCCCAGGAAGCTGCTGAGCTAAAGACCCTAAACCTGGCACAATGCAAAAATTGGCTATATAATGGGGTTATATAGGGGTTATTTTGGGATGATGGAAAAGAAAATGGAAACTACTATAATAGGACGGCGCATTTCCTGCGTGCAGATCGACGCTTCACATGTATGCAGATCTCGACATGATGGATGTATAGATGTAGATACGATGTTTGCTGTTGGGTACCTCAGGGTGCCTCATGTGTGCATATTCCTCTGCCTTGCGAAGCAAGGGTCGATCCGACCCATGGGCGCTCAATCAATCCATCAATCAATCCATCAATCAACCCATCAATCAACCCATCAATCAACCCATCAATCAACCCATCAATCAACCCATCAATCAATCAAACAAACCCTAATCCTTTAGAATTTCAGGTTTAGGGCTTAGGGAGCCTCTAAGGACTGGCAGCATGACGAGAGGCCGTGCCACGGCGGATAACGCACAGCCCAGCTTTACTTCAGGGCGATTTGTTTGGGAGTTTTAGCGTATGAGTTTAGGAGTAGTTTAGGGTACAGGGCTTTAGGGTTTAGGGTTTAGGGTTAGAAATAGGGATGAAATCGGGGGGGCTGGGGGTATTACCGCAGTGATGGAGAAGCAAACGGAAAGGAATACGAAAGCTGTCATGCGCACTCGCTTTACTGGGATTTTGGGACGTTTAGGTTCCGAAAGTTAGTGATCCCTTGAGGTGGTCTAGTGTTTTGTGCTCTATATTGGGATCTTGTAGGTGTGGAGACCCACTTACCTATCTGTCCGTTTGGGCTTGGAGGTTGTAGTTCCTACGCTTACAAGTGACCGAGCATGGGGTATAGCTGGTAAAAATAGGGTTATCCTATTCCAACAGCCCTACGTATACATACTCATGAATCTCCAAGTGTGCTTGGCCCGGCTTGCCTCCCACTGAAAAACAGTTGGATAATATTTCTGATATAGTCTTTAGTATGAACCCTGTTCTAGACTGCTAATGGGTTGGGGCAGGACCCAACTTCGTTCTCTTGTGGCTCACTTCTGCCGGAAGCCATTTAACCTAACTGCAAGCTAATCTTGGGGGGGCTCCAGAATAGGCTTCTATTCTTTGATTTATTTCTGAAGGTCTGAGGGAAGAGACTTCACCAGCACTGGGGGAGTCTCTTTGAGACACTTGTCATTGAGGTATGTGGTGGTGTGGCTGCACGGCATGCATCAAGATCCCGCCGATGCCGGAACACTTCGCCGGATTCAGCGCAGGCGGGACCATACCTGCCATACCTTCGGTGTGAGCTTATGGGACAGTTCACAGTCGATAGAGATAAGTCTGCTGGATCTACCATTCTCCGAATATTTCCCCACAATACTATAGTAGTTTCCATTTTCTTTTTCATTATCCCAACATAGCCCCACTAT
>CAJNIZ010003080.1:31062-43863 GCA_905231905.1 Symbiodinium pilosum | reverse complement strand
ACCCTAAACCCTTAACATCCCTAAACCCTAAACCCTTAAAATCCCTCAACCCTAAACCCTTAAAATCCCTAAACCCTAAACCCTTAAAATCCCTCAACCCTAAACCCTAAACCCTTAAAGTCCCTAAACCCCTAACCCCTTAAAATCCCTCAACCCTAAACCCTTAAAATCCCTAAACCCTAAACCCTTAAAATCCCTCAACCCTAAACCCTTAAAATCCCTAAACCCTAAACCCTTAAGATCCTTGTAAGTTGAGGCCCGTACGGATGATGGCCGTCCAGGAGGAGCGCCAGAAGCTCCAAGAGCCGCTTAGCCTCGAGGAAGTTGAAGGATCTGAAGGGTTTTAAGGGTTTAGAGGTTATACTGGGAAGATGGGAAAGAAAATGGAAACTGCTATTTAGGGTTTAGGGTTATACTATGGGTTTTAAGGGTTTGGGGTTTTGAGGATTTAAAGGGTTTTAAGGGTTTTGAGGTTTTGAGGGTTTAAAGGGTTAGGGTTTAAGGGTTTAGGGTTTGAGGATTTAAAGGGTTTTAGGGTTTGGGGTTTTCAGGGTTTAAAGGGTTCAAGGTTTAGGGTTTGAGGATTTAAAGGGTTTTAAGGGTTTGGGCTTTTGAGGGTTTTAAGGGTGTTGAGTGCGTAAGCTTGAGGGCTTAACGCTTTTGAGCGTGTAGGTCCAGTGGAGGTTTGAGGATTTTAGGGGTTTTGAGTGCGTAGGCTTGGGGGTTTGAAGCTTTTGAGTGTGGACGTTTGAGGATTTGAAGTTTTTCTATGTGTAGGTGTTGGGATTGAGGCTTGAGGGCGTGGGGCTGAAGACCCTAAACCCTTGAAGGGTTTAGGGTTTAGGGGAACGGCGTGTCTGGAAGCATTTGAAAAGGGCAGCGGCCTTTGTAGGGACCGTTTTGGCTTTCCAGTCAGTTCAGGGAAGGGGTTAAAGGTTGAGGCATGAAGGGCTGGGTTACACACAGCTTGTTGAAGGTGCTGTGATGTCAAAGATTGAATAGTTGCCAAGAGTATTCCCTCATAATCCTACATAGCTATAGTTTACCATCTAACCCTACTGAATTTCAACGCACCTATAGCCTCAAACCCTTAAACCCACCCATTTCATTTACATAATTGTTTGCTTATTGGATTTTCTGTCATTCTGTTGTGTCCCCATTTGTTTGGCATCACTATTGGGGAGCAGATCCACCCAAGCCGCTTTCTGAGGGTCCATTCGGTTGAGGGCGCAGCCCCAACCTCTACCCTAGGCATTTAGCGGCTAAGGGTAACTTACAACTTTTTGGTGCGTTCCCGAAGGTAAACAGTGTTTGGGGGGGGCCAGGGAAGTCAGCAACTTGCATCCCCAAAAGCATGCTGCGTGCCTTCAAGGAATGATTCCCCTCCCATGAATCTCGGGCCCTGTGACCCTAGTGGTTGATGAGTATAAAAACTGAAACATCTGGGTCTCTGTGGGTAGTCTTGAGGATATCGTCCCCCTTCAGTAGATAGAATTTGGGGTATATGGGGATATTATTTAATATATCTATCTACTTAAGGGGGACTGTATCCCAAAGACTCCCAAATACCCGCAATCGCTTGTGCAGCATGAGTCTTGAGTGCTCTCTAGGGAAGCCCTGTTAGAGCCAAGCAATATCCTATTGTCTTTTATAAGTACGATTATAGATGACGCCAGCCGCTTGAAGTAGTTGGTTAGAATCCTGTCCCCAAACTGGCCATGAGGTAGGTGGTAGGCTTTCTTTGGGCTAGGACTTTCAGGAAGCTTCCGATGGTCCAGCCTTGAGAATGACCTATAGAACATCCCCACTATGTGTACAGCCCCGAAACCCAAAGTAACTATGTCATCCCAGTCTCCATTTCACATTCTACTTCCTTTTCCATTTTGAATCTCGATAACATCCCTAAACCTGATGCAACGCTAGATAATCCTTATATAGCCCCATGTTATCCCTCTATAGTCCTCCAGAACCTCTATACCCTAAACCCCCTGTAGTCCAAAAGAACTCCTATATATACACTCCCATCTATCCTTAACCCTAAACTTCCAACCCTAAACCCCAAACCCTAAACGCCAAACCCTAAACGCCAAACCCTAAACCCCCAACCCTAAATTCTAAACCCTAAACACCACCTAGCTTTACTGTAGGATCACTTGCCCGGCCAGGTTAGAGCGCAGCTTCCAGAAGATGCCGATGTGAAGTATTCCGGGTTAAGGGTTTGGGGGTTTTGTGGTTTTTTGCCGTTTAGGACAGGGTTTTATGTGCGGTAGAAGCCTTATGCAATAACGGATTTCCGGAAAAGCGTATATATGGATACACATGCAGTAGTCTTGGGGCATCCTGAGTCTTCATGTTTTGGTGAAGGGGGCCCTTCTCCCAAACATCAGGTACATGCCGAAGTTGGGGCATTAGCAGCACATCTCCCAGTGTAGCTTACATTAAGGGAACGTAGGACGTGCTGTTGGGGGCTTGCTGCTTCGGATTTAGAATTCAGCGCGGGAGTTATTTACCTGGCAGACAGATCTAGAACATGTAGGCTTCTAGAAGTTAGGTAAGACGTGGGGACCTTGCTGATCATGAGCTATGCCTTAGGGTTTTACTCAGGGTGTCTTGAGCATATTAGACGCGTTCATTTCTAAAACCAATGCCGAGAGGACGGCTAAAGCTATGACTTGTTTTTGTCAGGTTCCTTTGGCAGGTAGAATTAAATTTTAAACAAGTTCAACAGCAACGCTAGACAACTGATTCAGCGCCTTAAGATCTCAGAAGATGCTCCGCACGCGTCAATGGAGCCGCTCGCCCTTGCTTCACCTCAGAGAGTAAGGGGCTTCCCCCAAGGCTTTGTACATCGAGGTCTGCTCACAGCAGAGTGGAGCAGATTCTTAGCAATAGTGAGAAAAACTACATAGTAAGAGTACTAATAGTAGCAGCTGGACCTCAGGGTTTCGTGATGGGGGCGGATCCTTAATCCCTGGACACTTCCACTCCGTGAAAGCAGAGCGGACGTTTCAACAACTTTTCAGCGGCGCAGATTTTCGCGAACACTGCACTGCTCCACTGCAGCAAGAGACTCACCAAGGGATCAAAAGAGCAAGCATGGCAGACCTGGAACGTCAACATAGTTGGATGAGAAGAAGGCATACAGGGCAGGATTTATTCATCAAGGCGTTCAGGATTGTCTAAACCCTAATCCCTAGACCCTAAATCCCTAAACCCTAGTCCTTAAACCCTATTCCCGAAACCCTTAATCCCTAAGCCCCTCGGGTTGTACCTCTGGGACGGAGGATCCTTGTAAAAAGGAACCCTAGGATTGTGTAGGGTTGTGTAGGGATATATAGGCTTTAGGGTTTAGGGTCTCAACTCCTGAGAGGGGGGCATATAGGAGATCATATTGGGGAGTAGTATGGGGTTATTCAAGGGGATACTAGGAGTTTGGACTGCAGCTCATATCTACATTGAGGGAACCGACTGGGGGTACCGCCTTAGGGGTACAACCCTTGAAGCCTCAAAATCCAAATAGCCCCCAATGTAGGTAATATTTACAGACTTTAGCGCGCAATGTAGGTATTATTTGTGTACTTGGATCCCTAGGGTTTAGGGTCTTGGCCAGCTTCGCCAGCTTAGGGTTTACGAGTCATGTTGCACTTAGTTGTGTAACCGCGGCGGCGAAGCAGCCATAATTTCGCTTGAAAAGAGTCAAACCCTAAACCGTAATTCCCAAGCCTTTCAGAAAATTAAAACCCCACACCTTTCACCCTAAAGCAAAAACCGCAAACTCAGACCCCATATAGACAATAAGCCCCAAGCCTTGCATACCAGTCAGAGGCCAGTTGCAGAGCGTTGGCTTAAACAGGCTGCAAAAGGCCAAGAGCAGAGCAGCAATATTGAAGGCAAGGAGCAGGTCTCAATTCTCAAGGCATAGCTTGGCTAACGAGCTCAACAGATTTCTGTCAGCTCCCCGACTCAGCCTATGTCATTCTAAGCATGTCTCGTGATCTGCGCTACAGTTCTCTGAGTTTTCAAACATCCCTGAGTACCTTACATCTCAGGGATGGTGGTGCTGTAGTATACCAAGGTCATGCCCTTCTTAGCAGCAACAGGCTTGGGGTTTACTGGGTTGCGGTTAAGGAACTTATTCTAAGTTTCTATATAGGGGTGACCCTCTTATTTACGATATGTATATATACCCATTATGGGAACTTAAGTTTTCCTTAACAGCAACCCAGTTTAGGGTTCGAATCCCCACCTCGCAAGTGGAGCTGACGCCATGGCTCGGGGTGGGCTTGGAAGTCTCAGCGCGGAGCCTGCGCCTCAGGATTGGGCTCAGTAGTTGGGCTATATGAGCTGTAGTCTAAACTTCTAAACTCCTCAAAGAGGGGTTATAAAGGGGATTATAAAGGGCTAGGGTTATAAGGGGTATATAGGCTTTAGGGTTTAGAGTCTAAATTCCTTAAAGGGGGTTATATAGGGGATTCCATAGGGGATTATTATAGGCGTTCTCAAGGGGGATACTAGGAGTTTAGACTAGAGCTTATACTAAAGTTTAGGGATGTTACTTCGACAGTGGAGAATCGAATGAAGGGAAAACAAAACTGGAAAATGAAACAGAAACTGGGCAGTGGTCTATAGGGATTATATGAGCTATTGTCAGTACTAGGGGTGGACATTTCGGTCCTTTTAGTAGTTTCGAAAATATACAATCTTATGGGAACCCGTGTCCTTTGATTATATGGGAAATCTTGACGGTAGCTCATATGGGTTTAGGGGCTGGGAGTGTAGGGGTTCAGGATTTCGGGGTTGCTGTTAAAGAGCTTGAGGGAACCGACTATCATCGAAAATCAATCGGAAAAAGAAATTGGAGGCGGTGTTATATGGGTGTTTCCCAAAATTAGGGGTACTTTTTTGGGGGTTCCCATAATAAGGACTATAGCATTTTGGGGTCTATATTGGGGTCCACCTACTTTGGGAAACTACCATATATCTGTTATCCAAGGAAGGTTAAGGACGTTGAAATGTGATAACGTAGTCAGGAAACATGCTTTTGTTTACTTTATGTACCCGTAGCGTGGCAGTCTCCTATCTGTCAGTCCGCGTTTTATGTCCCTAGGCTGCCAACGGCACCTCTACTTTCAGACAGCCTCCGTTGGGCATTACCCGAAGTTCTAAAGTGGGTTCTTGTGTTAAGGTTTTAGGGTTTAAGGGTGTAGGCTTAAGGGAAGATTGCTGATTTTTTGGGGGGCCGCTATGACATTGGCTATATGATTTTCAGGTATGTGAGGGGATCATATCCTGCTTTGGAGGCCGCATCGTAGCGCAAGTTTGAAGCCTCAACATCCACGCTTGTGCCTAGACCTCGCACATGCTACATCGATAGCTCTTGCAGGGGTAGTTAGTTTAGGGGTTCTGGGTTTAGGGGTTTAGGGTTGAGGGTTTAGGGTAGATGACCTTACATCTGGAGTTCAAGGCTATCATTGAGAAACTCTAACCCGCAACCCCTAAACAGTAAGGATATCTCAAAGATCTAGCTTTAGCCCCCCTTGAGTAGATAGAACAGAATATGGGGTATATGGGGATCTTCTTATGAGATTGGGGAATTCCACCCCATAAACCCTAGACCCTAGACCCTGGTCTGCATGAAGCAAGGATTGATCGCTACGAGGTCGTGGAGGCTCAACTACTTCCTAGGGTTTCGGGTTGGAGGGTTTAGGGTGTAGGGTTTAGGGCTGCTTCCTACGGTTTTAAGACGGGGTTTAGGGTTTTGGGGGTGTGAGTTTTAGGGTTGTAGGGTTTAGGGTTGAGGGTTTCATAACAAGAAGTGGTGATAATGGAAATAATGGAGAAGATGGTGGAGACTACTATCATGATATCATGTCAGGTTCAGAATAACGAAGGAATCGAGAATGGAAACTAGTATATGATCATCCCTACATCATGTAGGATTTGGGGCCTATAGGGTGCAATCAGAACACTAATATTACGATCCCGGCAAAGACAAAAGGCGTTGAAATGGATGTAAGGTTTATACAGAGGTTGACAATGCCTTTTAATGTTGCAGCCTGGAAAATTGCTGACATTGTTCGCTGATAACGCTTATAGAAGATATAATAGGGTCATAAAGGGGATCGTATAGGCGAGTGTTGTAGGGGTTACTAAGGGTGATACTAGGAGTTTTCACTATAGCTCATACAACATTACATAACTATGGTAGAACACAAGTCGAGACATTATGCCATCACCCTACACCCTAAACCCTGAGCCAGATATTCATAATTGGCAGTTTGATCCTTCCGCGCCGGATCAGGGTTTAGAGTTCCAGGTTTTGGGGGCGAGCAAACGAGTCTTCGAGCAAGCGAGTGTTCAATGGGGGTTGCCCCAAAGTTTTGGGTTTCACGTACGGTTTGGTGATTTCTCTCAGCACATAGTGGTTGCTAGTGCAGTGCCGTCATAGGCATCGCCACAAGGACCACAATTTCAAAATAGTGTTAGCATTCGGGGGTTTGGATATGAATTAGGACCGAAAATGGTGACATGGACCGGCAGTAGCATGAAGGAATTGGGATTAAGTAAGGCGGATGCCCGTTGTATTGGAGGGAGCAGATACCGTAGTTTAAAAGCGACGCCTAATGAGTGGCAACCTCTTGCTTTATACTCCACCTGCCCCCAACAACGAATATTGCCTCCAGCATCTAAGTCTAAGCCCCTACCCCGAATACTTCCCCCATCACCAAACGGGTTGCATAGCAGTTTCTAGAAGGATGGAAAAGAAACTGGAAACTCCTCCGTCACCTAGGGCCTAGGACTTGAGAAGAAGCCCCCTGTAAATACCCCCAATATAATTCAGGTGTATATCGGGTGGATATCTGTGATTAGTGGGCCTTGGCGGGATTACCCTAAACCCAAACCCTAAACCCTAAGCCTCGAAAGAAACTGCTGATAGGCACCCCTCGATGCAGACAATCCCTTCGCCAAGAGTACCTTGGTGGCAAGAGGGCCCTGTGACCCCAATTACTTAGAAGTGGTTTAGGGTTTAGGGTTTAGGGCTTCGTCTGGAACTTAAACAGACCCCTAGCTTCTTCTGCGGGTTTCAATGTTTCGGAACTCGAGGATGACGGGTCTGAGTTTTGTCAAGTTCCATAGACCTTCTTTATTCTTGCACTAGCATGTTCCTTCCCTCGTACTACGGTGGATAGGGGAAGTCCCATAGTCTCTATAGGGTTGCGGTGCGCCAGGTGCTGCAAGATTTTCTACATCCACCGTAGCCGTTCATTCCCTGCTGAACAGCTGGCAACTTCAGGGGCACACCGTAATTTTTCGAATCCGATTAACTTAGGAATTGCGGAATACCGTTTTACACTTTTTGTGTGTACTTTGACCCAAGAAAGGATTTCAACGATCATGTTTAAGAGCACCTGAAAAGGACCCCGGGCAAGTACAAAAGTAATCCGCTCAGTTCCTACTTGCGTGACTGACACTTAGTAGAATGAGGTCATGCGGGCTTTTTCGGTCACAAGCATTGAAACCCTAATTACCAAAATCCTCAAAACCTGCGACCCTGAACCCTTCAACCTTGAATCTAGATCCTTAATCTCACCAGTATGATCTCTAAACCGTTTAACTCGAAAACCTCAAACCTTTGAACCCAAAATCCTTGGACCCCAAACTCTCAAATCCTAAGCCCTGTGAGCTCGAAAGCTCCAAGCTCTAACTCTAACCGTCTAACCCCCTGCCTAAGCCCTAAACCTTTGGGCCCCTCGAGGCATGGGAGCCATCAAGGCACGAATCTCCCTGATGGGTCAGAGCACACACGTTGAGCCGCTCTGCCGAGACTATGGGTTTGGGATTTGGGGGTTTCAACATGGGGTTTACAGTGGTACGTTTAGGGCTTGGGCCATTTTGGGATTCCGAAATCCAGGATTGGGACTTCTGAAGCCCTTGTAGGCGGTCTTTGGTAGCTACAAGTCGAAACATGCGAAGAGTTTTGATGTGCGGGGAGAAGGTTTTGTTGATTTGGGGAGCTTAGGGCATAATTGCTCGGCCTTCTGAAGGCTGTGATGTCAGGAACTGTTGGTTCTGGGTGGCCTTTGGATTCAGGGCTCTCGGGAGCACTGCTGGTGACCTAAAAGGAAACCTCGAAAACGAAACCTGTAAGCCTCAGCCTATACGAGTCTTCTGCAGACGCAAGGATTGAAGAGTCTGACGTTTGGGTAGCCTACATCAACCAGATCCTACACTCGGTTTCGGGGCACATCTAAGTGATCCTGAAACTAGTATTACAATGTCTACGTTCACTTTGGTAGTTAGAAGATATGCTTAGTGTAAGTATTGTGACTGCTATCTTTGTTGCACGAAGAACTTTACATTTCAGGACGCGGAGTCGTATCACTTGTTTGACTTGTGGTTGCTGCCTTTTGTGCTCAAATGGCTAACCAAGGTACAACATCCGTGTGCAGAGCGAGGGAAAGTACCACATGGTGCCCGACCCAGGTCTTGTCCCTCATAAGACGCTTGCGAACATTGCGGGCCGTTCCAGGTTCGCAATCAAGTTTCTAAAGCCACAGATGGTATCGCAAGCCTCCGCTTCATCGGGTTTCCATAAGCTAGGATATCCAGACAAGTGGATGCGAAGTTTGTTTGCATTCTTCTTCATGCAGGCTCCAAATCTGCCCGTTGTTTTTTTAGTTTGTACATACGCGCTTTTGGAGCCTGTCTTGCAGGGCTTGGGGTTTACAGCAGGATGTACGGGTTGCAGCTAGGGTTGGAAACCCAGGCTCTGACCAAGCAGTGTCCGCTAGTCTGCCCTAACTACTTATTCTAGGTACCCCCGTAGTACCCGTTATCCCTTCTTCCTTTGATGATTTAAACCCGAACATCAGGAAACAGGGTGTCCTTATTATTGAGAGGTTACTGAGTAACCTAGTATTTACACCGGTGCCTGTTTGTATAAAACCAGTGTTTCATTACAAGACTGCCAGGGTCTGCGGCCTCCCAAGCTTAGGGTTGAGGGTTTTGGGGTTTAGGGCTTAGGGTTCAGGGCTTAGGGCGCAAGGTTACCCAAAATGCAAAGTGGGGCAACCCTTCCCCAAAAGGACGGCATCTTGAGCAAAAGGGTTTGTGTTAAAAAGCAGACAGACCCCTTGCTTGAGACATCCCCGTATGGACAGTTGTGTGTATAGTGTGGAAACGGACACTACTCCAACAGGCCGATAGAGGCTAAACCCTAAAACCCCCCGAACCCTAAACCCTACACCCTGCTGCAGCTTAGCAGTGAAGATTTCAGGGTTTAGGGTTTAGGTAACGGAGTCCCAGAAGGCTTGTTCTTTTCGATGCCTATCACAAGATGAAGCGTAGATTCAGTCCAGAGTTTAAGGGTTGAGGGTCTGTGTGTAGATCTAGAATGACAAGCCTTTCCCACCTTCCTCTGAGCATTTCAACTTCGCTTGACCTTGAAGCAAGCCACAAGTTTGCAGTTTTGCAAAACGGGACTAAAGCTGAGTTCCACTCGCGCTGGACAGAAAAACCGTACTCCTAGCTACACCGCTTGACAACCAAACGCTGCACAAACTCGCTCCAGGCTCCATTCTGCTTGCACGAAGTATTGCCCAGGCATCTCCTAAGGTCCTGAGCATTTGCTCCTGATTCCTAACATTAGTCTTCCCGAAGTAGGGGGACCCCAACATAGACCCCAAAATACTACTATCCTTATTGTTGGGACCCCCAAAATGGTATCCCTAATTATGGGAAACCCCCATATAGGGATTACATAGGGTTTTTATTGCAGGGGTTATGAAGGGCATGCACGGGCACTAACCGGCTACCTGGTCCTCCGAATAAAATCTTGTAGGAGTTTCTCAACAACCCGCTACACTTCCTCAAAGGAACCCCGGCAACCCTACTTCATTCCTCATACACCCTATACAGCCTCTACAGTTCTGAGGTCACTAGGAGTTGAGACTGCACCTAAGAGTCTCAATCCTTGCCTTTACGTGCTTTAGCAGGTCAAAAAGCGCTTCTCGGACTTCGTGACATTGCAGTGACCTCACTTGGGCGTGTGACATTGCAGACTTGTCTGAAGTTTCTGTACGGATTTGCAATGAGGGCTTATATCGGGGTTCAGCGGATTTCGATTTTGCGGGTTAGCTTAGGAGGTTCGCCAATAGATTTTTGTCAATATTTCAACACAAAATTCTAAAAAGCAATGCGCTGAGACCTTGGTTATGCAGGGCGCAGGGACAAAAGGATGAGATATCCAGAGACTTCCACTTTGGGGTCTGGAATGTGGCAATGACGTTATCATTACCTACAAGTGAACCGCACGAGCACTTGAGAGCAAAACCTCTACCTGGCGCGCTTACATGACTTCTTCACAGGGACAAAGGGCTTGCCTGATGGTGCTGCATATTTGACGGGCCGTTAGTCCATTAGAAATTCTCTGGGCAACCCTACATGATCCTGAAGCGAGATGGCTATGCGGCCCTACCACCTGCATCTATCTCTGCGATCTAGAAGGTAAGGGATACCCACGCTCCCGAAGCTTCACAAGAAACAGTCGTGTTCAAGAGCTCCGCAGAAAGGATGTTCAGTTTAGCGTCCGTGTGCATTTTGGCTTGGCAAGCTATGAACTGGAATATAAAATTCTCACAGACCGCACTTGAACAAACATGGATTTTCATTCCCATTTGTGGGTCCTGAAGCACAGAACAGCAGCTTGAGCAATAAGGCTTCAATGCTGACTTATGTTTTAGCGTTTATCCGTGAACTATGACCGCAGCCGATACAGAGGCTGATGCAGAGTAGGAACAATAATCACAGTCAGAGGAGGTGTAGCAGCAGCACGAGGAGTAGGAGCAGTAGCAGTAGTGGTTGGAGGAGTAGGAATTGTGCTACCACACATCAGAAACTCTAAGCCTTCAACCTGAAGCCGAAAACCCTAATGTTATAATTCCTCCAGCCCCATGAAGCACCTTAAATCCCACGACCCTGATGCTTAGGCACGACTTCCTCAAGCTCCAGTTTGGGCCTCACCCTCAGACGCTTATTTCCTTGCACACTTCCGAGAACAAACTCTCAACCTATGTAGGGGATGGCATGATGGAGCTGTCCCAAGTTTGGAGCTTTGAGACTTTGATAAGTTGGGCCTCTGGAGAATGTAGAGTGTAGAGAGTTGCAGGCAACGTCACTGATATGGAAACGAGAGGGATGACGGCCTCACATAGTAATTGCATAAATTTATGACTTGCTGGGCTTCGTGGTGTGAAATCCGCGGCGTACCTTGAGCTATTGTTTGGGGAATGGTTCTTCCCGACCAGGGACGCGGTTTTGACTATTGGGAAGAGCCAGGGTTAGCGCCTGACATATGGGTGCTTCCCAAAACACTACCTTTCAATTTCTGGGGGACCACCCATCGTCTCCTCAAATTGAGAAGACACAAAGCCCTTAGGTCCGCAGGTCAGAACAGCTTCCAGCAATCCTTGCCGTAGCGCGGGACAAGGCCAATAGTTTACATCAAGGTTGCTCTGACCCTCATTGCAGCAATGTGTTTCTCCCCGGAAACGAAAAGGCACCAGGTTGCTGGGGGGCTTCACCCTCCTGGCGTCCCAGGTGTCGCTTCACAGTACAGTCTCACAACGCACTTCATGAGGGGTTCACGGACGTAGTGTTTAGGGTTTAGAGATTTAGGTTTTGGGGTTACATGTGTTTGTCTCTCGTGGCTGTATCGGGACTGTTTCTCTCTAGAAATTCCCACCGCAGCTAAGGAGAGTCCTTTTGTGGGCCACTACTCTCTCTCTCTCTCTCCAAGGGCCCCCTTTGAGGCTCCAAGTCTGTCTCATGGAAGTCCACATAGTTTTGTGGTCCATTATAGTGTAGGTTTCATGAGTATGGGGGAGAATGTTGGCATCTCCCAGGCTTCTTAAAAAATCCAAGGCGATCTTCTGTGATGGCCGCTCGAAACGATTCTGAACCCTAACCCAGGTCGGTACTGTTACAGGCTAGGGTTCAGTGTTGAGGGGGTACTCTGTACACACCTGAGGGTTCAGCCTGTTTTCTCCAGAGACACATCTCCAGGGTAGGACATACCATATCTGACTTTCTTTCGATTGTCGCAGGGTATGTGCGGACAGGTATGTTCTTTTCCTTTACCGGTAAATCTGTAGATAGGTTTTGGGATGATAACCGTGCTCATGCTTTGAAAAGGTAAAGAGAAGCATCCACTCCGGATGCTGTTTTACAGATTCTGCTGAGGTCCAACTTGCCGATGGATTTGCCAAGCAAGACACCCATCAGGTATTTCAGCCCTGTGCTCAGATGGGAGATTGTGAAATTGAGAGCTACAATTAGGATTACGTGTGGTGAATTCTGCGAGACGCCTGAATAGTTCACGCGTCCTTAAGCTCAAGGAAAAGAAGCCTCAAGTTAACGATTTCACACAATGTAGAGCGGTTCTACCCAGAATCCCATACAACTGTATGCAATCATAGCTGGTACTGCTACTGGTACGTGCGTAGCTCTTAACTTGGTGGGCAGACTTCACTCATTCCATATACAGAATGATGGGGTTATCCCAGGATCCTAAACAACATGCATGCTTAAGTAGAGAGACCATAGACGTCCTTAGGCAAACTTTGGAGGACGATAATTGTAAACGCTAGCGCGCGCCCGCCTCGGCTGGCCGGGCTTCCCACTGTAGGAACATGTAATTATAGATATACAGGTATTTAAGTTAGGTATATGGATACAGTCATATGCCTAATACATACACAATAAAACCCTAGAAGTCCAACTAGGGACGCGCAAGTAGGACCC
>CAJNIZ010003080.1:0-22476 GCA_905231905.1 Symbiodinium pilosum | reverse complement strand
GTGCCTGGCAAGTATCGCTCTCACGTCGCGCGTTGTCAGGAAAGATCAAGTGCACATATCCCTTATCATAGTAGATGATATTAGAAGATACTGATATATAGTACTTATATAGTAGATGAGAGTTTAGAGTGGTTTCTAGTAGGCTCTAGTATATGATGGACAGTAGCCAACAGCCTATGGTACGTAATTGTAGTTTATAGTGCATTAACGTAGATTAAGTAGGTCATAGTACATTCTACTAGATGATAATTGGTTTTAGTACGGTGCGGCTGATCATAATAGATTTCAGTAGTGTATACGAAATTTCCGTAGGTAATAGAATAGTATAATCGAATTTATTGGTGTATATCAGAGAACCAAAAAAATAGTTCATAGTAGATCATAGTGGGGTTTTGTTAAAGTTGTATGAGCTTCCTTGTATTGTAAAAGACACCGTGTACATGCATGCAGCCAAAACCCCATAAAACGACAACAAGAAAAAACGATGACATTATTTCGGGATGAGTAAATGGTCGAGACTTTGTTATACAACCGCAGCTCTCGTTTTGGTAGTTTGGTAAAAGCGCAGTAAACAACACCTCCGTAAGGAGCATGTACTTTGTAGAATTTCGAGCCTAATTAGCCGAAAACCCTGAACCGTAAATCCTACACCCTAAATCCTAAGCCCTAAACCCATGGTGGATGCCAAGTTGCTTGTTGCAAGTTGCATCTGAAGTTGCTCGTGGCATGCTGTAGCCGCCTGGGTTTAGGGTTAGTTTAGGGTTGCCAAAGTTTGTCTACAGTTTCGTATCAGATGACCTCGAAAGAATATTGATCCTTATTTGGGCCCCTGCATTAGGTTCAGGGTCTAGGAACCTCTACAGCCCCACTCGGCCGGATGTTGCGAGTGTTCAAGGCTTCGGGTGAAGAAGCCTTCGCGATTCGATTTGAGGAGTTCGTAATGATGGCTCCTGAAAGTGAGCATCCAGATAGAGCACGAGCTCTCAAGTGCCATGTTCAGAGTGTTAGTGGGCAGTCCCGCTTCAAGCAACGGCTTCTTCTTCTGGATGGCCATGATGGTCACATGTTGTCAGATGACTTCGTTTTCAGAGGGTCAACAGATGTCCAGCTTGTGTTGCAACAATTTGAAGTGAGCTCCGCGGAGCAAATCCGGCGCCTTCAAGAAGCAGCACATGACAACGATATGCAAGCACTGGAGCAGCTGCTGCAATTGCCACAAGATCCAGATTTGGAAGTCGGTGGATTTCCACCTGCTCTGCATCACGCATGTGTCCAAGGCCATATCGAGGCTGCCCGCTTGCTTCTGGAGGCTAATGCTGACAAAGATAGGGCTTCCACGAACCATGGCACAACTCCGATGCATGAGGCATGTTGGGGTTGCCAGGTGGAAACTGTTTGGCTACTGCTGGAAGCGAATGCTGACAAGGAAAAGGCCACCGACAGCGGTGCAACGCCGATTGTTACGGCATCGGGGAAAGGCCACTTGGAAGTTGTTCCCCTGCTGCTGGAGGCAAATGCTGACAAGGATAAGGCGGACAACAGCGTCGCAACTCCGCTGTTCGTGGCATCACAGGAAGGCCATTTGGACGTGGTTCGCCTGCTGCTGGAGGCAAACGCTGACAAGGATAAGGTTGACAACAGTGTCGCAACTCCGCTGTTCGTGGCGTCACAGGAAGGCCAGTTGGAAGTCATTATCCTGCTGCTGGAGGCAAACGCTGACAACGAAAAGGCTGATAACAGTGGCGCAACTCCGCTGTTCGTGGCGTCACAGAATGGCCATTTGGACGTGGTTCGCCTGCTGCTGGAGGCAAATGCTGACAAGGATAAGGCACGCAACGATGGCACAACTCCACTGCTTATGGCATCACAGGAAGGCCATTTGGACGTGGTTCGCCTGCTGCTGGAGGCAAATGCTGGCAATGAGTAGTCTTCTCATTGTCCGCAGGATCCTAGCATTTGCAAAAAAACGTTGCGTGCTGTGGTTTGCCCTCAAATGTCTGAGGTGAGAACAACAGAGGATTCATGAAATTTAGGATTTGCGGTACGTACACGCTGTGGGGTTCTTAGTTGACATAGTTGGTCAGGATGCGAGGGCTAACGTAGAGCTTCAACTTGAGGTATTCGCGCTTTCAGAGTAACGATCATGAGAACGCGTGTCACTGGAAGGGACAGGGACCCCGCTTAGAGGGATCGTGATACATTCGGACGCTTTAATGCTGACCTCCAGTTCTGTAACCCCCCCTAGTGTCAGGCACTGAGCCCTTGCAGGATACATCCCAAAGTCGAACCCGTAAAACCTCCAAACCCGAAACTTTAAACCCAAGGTGGAAGCCAATACTATTGCCTTATAGTCCTTTTCCAACAGAAGAACAGACCAGATGCCCTATTCTAGATACGTATGCTTCTACGTTAGACCTGGGTCCTTGAACTTACGAACCTGCAACCCTGCCTTTTCACTCCATTATAGTAGTTTCCATGTTGTTTTCCATCTTTCCCTATGCAACCCAAATACACCGTCGGGTTTAATCCTCTGTTGGGCTTTCAGGCTGGAGACGTAATAGAGTCGCATGGCCTATGGAGTGAGAGTCGTGAAGAAGCCTTCGCATTCTTACTTGACTTACCCAAAGCAGAGTGCTGGATGCATTGTTGACGAGAATGATGTAGTGGATGGTGTGAAGATTCTGGAGTCCAGGAGTCTATTCAGTGGGCTTGCAATCTAGGAGGCATCTTGTGCCCCAAGAACGCAATGTACAAAAGCAAATCAGCAGTGGATGTACATGCGCTGAGGAAGCGGGCATCATTGTAGCTGGAGCTAAACCCTTAACCTCCTAAACCCTAAACCCTAAGCTAAGCAAACCGCGGGAAAAAGAAGCCGTGGACAGCTGAGTACCAGGAGTAGGAGTGCAGGTGCAACTGGGGAGTTCCAAAAACAGGGGGCCCCGATATGATCTATAGTCTACACTCCTTAAAGGGGGGTTATATAGGGATTATATAGGGTTATGTAAGGATCTATAGGCTTTATGGGTTCAGGGTCTAAACTCCTTCGGGAAGGGTATGTACAGGGAACTATACAGGGGAGGGTCATAGGAGTTATTACGGGGGATACTAGGATGTTAGACTACGGCTCATATCGACGCACAACTACGATGATCGCTGTCGTGCCCCCATAATCGGCTACATATCCCCGTAAAGCCCTGCTGTAACCCTCAAAAGGGGCGCTAGTTTCGGAACCTCCCTAATGGGTATATTGGGTAAATGGAAAAGAAAATGGTTTTTATCACAGTCGGGTTATATAGGGCTTAGGGGTTACGTTGGGATAATGACAGGAAAATGCAAACTACTGTAATGGGGTTATATAGGGTTTAGGGGTTACATCGGGATAGTGGAAAAGACAATGGAAACCATTATTTTGGGGTCATATAGGCGTGCGTTTTGTTTTAGGGGTTACATCGGGATAACGGAAAAGAAAATGGAAACTACAATAGTGGGGTTATATAGGGTTTAGGATTTCGGGGTTAAATTGGATACTGGAAGGGATAACGGAAAAGAAAACGCAAACTACTAGAATGGGGTTGTATAGGGTCTAGGGTTTAGGAGTTACATTGGGATAATGGCAAAGAAAATGGAAACTACTATATATAGTCCCCCTTAAGTATATAGAATATGGGGTATATGAGGATCTTATTCTAATATCCCCAAAGTTATATTCTATCTACTTAAGGGGGACTATAGTATAGTACCTCCAGCAGAGCGTCTGATTTCCTCTAAAGCTGCACAAGCTTGTTTTGCAACACCTTGCCCAGGGTAGAAGCCCAACCCGTAACCCCACTGAGGGACTCCAAAGGTGTTATACACGGATACAAAGGGTTTGTAGAAGTAGGGTTTTACAGATATTGCCCCGAGCACCTACATTTTCATGCGCTGTACCTGCCTATTTGGGGTGTAATTAATACTCAACTGCAGGTAGTTGGGGTAAAAGGTAAGCCCGAGATCGTAAATGATACAGTAGTTTCCATTTTCTTTTCCATTATATGTAAAAGCTGACTACTATCTCCCTCGCAGGGACCCTAGAAAATTGGGATTCGAGCTGATGAGATCTGTAATGCTTGCCGCGCTTCAAAGTGGGTAGCACAAGGGGAAGGGGCAGCCCAATGTTCACGTGACACACTCTTCCACTTTCTTTTTGAAGGGAGCCCTTTTGAAGAGTCCCTATGAGTTGTAAGATAATGCGGTCTACATTGAAGCACTACCAACATTATTCCCTGACGGCACCGTTATCACCAGAGGGTAACGAACCCCAAAGCCCTATGTTAATCATCTACCGTAAACCCTAAACCATTACAGCGTGGCACGGAGGAAGACTTCAGCTTCTTCTGAGAAGCGATGTACAGCCCCACCAAAGGTGTGGTTGCAACAAGGCCCTGCGGCACGAATGTTAGGGTCCGATGGTTGAAGGTTTGGGGATTTAGGGTTTAGGGGTCAAGGGTTGAGGAACTTGGTGTTCTGAACTCAGAGACCTGGCAAACGCTTAATCTTGGTCCCTTAAGGTCATGGGTTTCCCTGCTGCCCCTTTATGCCACCCCCTAGCTTTACCCTCAATTGCGCCTATTTGAGGCTGCAGACTAAGGAGAATCCAGAGGCGACTTCACAACCACTTGAAAACAAGCTTGTCTCGGGACCGGGTAGATCCCTGACATCATCACAGACGCATTCTCACTAAATACGGAGACCCTTTCTTTCACTTCGAGCTGGCCTTACTTATGCGATGCCGTTACGATGCAAGGATCCGACACAGCGGAGCCCCCAAAAATTTCATGGCAATTAACTCTCCTCGACAATAAACCGCCAGAATATAGTACCAATCATGTATGGTACTGTAGTTTCTCCAAATAGGGGACCCCAACATAGACCCCAATGGACTTAGGGACCCCAAAAATGGTACCTCTTCTTTGTGGAACCCCCCATATATCAGGGGAAAATTTGTGCTTGGGCAGGTAGGGTGGCTTGTGATTGGGGGAGGGCTTAGTATTTAGGGGGCTCCTTGAACGTTTGGGATGCCTTAGGCGGAGGTCTAGCTGGGGAAGCAGCAATAAGTTTCTTGCCCCTGCGCTTTCAGTGAGCGTGAGGGTAGAGCGGAAAGTCTGCGACGTCCAGCTGCCAGGAATTGCGACAGAAAAGCGCATGGGAAAGCGGGTAGTTTGGGTGCGACTTGTTCATCCTTGGCCTCATGAGCAATACTAAATGCTCTACCTACACCCCCAAAGTATGTAAAATAATAGTCCTAAAACCACAATAACAGCCATCAAGGCCATTGTTTTACATACCTTTGGGGCCCAGGTACTTGAAAGCCAACTTTCCACTAGTTCCTGGCATGGTCTCAACTTGCTGTAGATGTTAGGTGGACCCCCCACCCAGTAATAGAGACTATAAGGAATAGTAAGGATTTATTTGGGTCCTCTTATATTCCTATTATACCACTATTACAGGGTGGGGGGGGTCCACCTAATGTAGATGTCAGTTTCTCGAAACCGGCAAAGTAGGGGTCCCCAAGGACATATTGAGCTTATGCGGCGATGTAGGGGTCTGATAGGTTCTATAGCATTGATTTGGGAAGCTCCCATATGATATCGGGGCTCATAATCCCTAAGCCCTAATCCCGAAGCCCTAAACCCTACTGAAGCGTTTGTGGGTTGCTTGTCAGGAACTGGCTTTAGGTCACCATTCGCGGATATGTAGTGAATTGCGGGGTTTCCTGATTCTAGTCATTTAAAAAAGTTCCTTAACACCCAGGTTTGTATTGCAACTTTGCATGTGGGGCAGCATGGGAAAGACTTGCCAATGTCCAAGCGCAGCAGTAAAGAGACTAGCAGGTTTTCTTACATAACCTTGTTTACTTGGGGCTCGTGTAGAATTTGTTGGCCCGAACAGTACCAGGTCGGAGAAATTCTTTGAAACTTGGATCTGTGTTGAGTCACCACAGTACACGACATAATAGGCTGCACACCGTCCTCGTCACGGCAGCTACGATCAATCCGCTGGTGCAGAAGCGCTGACTTGATCCGGACTGGTTTGGCCGTTCAGTCACAAGGCCTCTTGAGTTTGCCTCTTGGGCAGTTTTTCTGCTGCTGCCTGTCGGTTCTCAAGAAGGGCCGAAGCTGAGCCCATGCGCGCTTCATCTCACACAGTGGCCAGGCGGGGGCGGAGTTGGGATGCGAGCTTTTGGGCTTGGAGTTGTGCAGACCTAGAACTGACGATTTGCGACAGCCAGAGTTGGTCAGTTGTTAGGGTACGTTTAGGAGAAGCAGCATTGAGACACACAGAGAGGAGGGATCAGTAGCACGAGCAACACTTGGTGAACTGCGCTGTCAGCTTAGGAAATTTTCGCGTTTCGAGCATGAGTTTTTTGTATCAAAGGCACGTTACGTTTTCCTTGCAGGCCGCAGAGACCTGCCAAGAATTCGCACACAAGTCACTGCTTCCGGAAACTACCTGAAGAACACGGGGATACTGGGATGGTTTGTTGACTAGTAAGGAGGCTGTTTGCCTTCAACGTCGAGGGCCCCATCTTACATTCAGAAGGGAGTGAGATGCCAGGCAAATGTGAGCTGTAGTCTAAACTCCTTAAAGGGGGTTAAATAGGGGATTGTATATGGGAGCATTATAGGGGTTATTAAGGGGGATACTAGGAGTTTAGATTATAGCTCATATGCAACATGCTTGCTGGCAATCAGGCCGCCGCATATCTTTTGAGTGGTCAGGCCGGGTCTTTTGGCGACAATGGCAGGGACAGATCAAGAAGAATATTTGCAGCAAATGGTGTTGCGTGTGCCCAGCTTTTGATGGGTTAGCGGAGTTAACCCTTGCCTTGCTGACCTGAGTCTTATGACATCAGGTAAAAGTTGGGGGTCAGCAAGCTGTCCGAATCCGCCCCTGGAGGGTAGGCTACACCGAAGTTGTGGGGCCTTTTTGGCAGGGTTTGTCGAATTATGGCAAGCAGGGGCTGTTTTGTGTGTTGTCTTGCTTGAAATTTCGGAAAACAAAAGCTACAGGTTGCATTCTGCAGGGCCTGTTTGGTGCGTTGACTTGTTTTATTCCGTCCCGACCTGGCGGCCTGGTCCTAACCTTGGAAAGCGCCGCACCTTGACGATTTTTGTGCCCACCCGGCCACCACCACGCTCGACTCTGGCTGGTGCTTCCGCGTGCTATGCATTTTCTTATAACATCCCCTCGTTTGTAAAGACGGAAAGGGAAAAGCTTCCCAGCCTGGTTGGGATCAAGTGATGGTAAGTACGTGGAGCAAAGGTATTATGTTGTTTCCGGCAGTTCGATCTGCTCGCGAAAATTTACAAATGCCATGAATTCTGGTGGTCTGAAGGAGAATTTGGGACCTAGTGGTCCGTTGAGATTCACGGCCAATATGCTGTGGAAGTGTTCGCGATCCGTAGATGTATGTTTTTGATTATTCTTGCAAAGAGAAGGAGGTTGTTACGCCATATCTGAGCGCATTGTTGTCTACAGCCGTTCTCAGATTTGCTCACAAAACTACATTCCTTGGAAAGGCATCTCTGTATCGTCCCCACATAAACCCCATGTAACCCCTAGATGGCCCTACGTAACCGGTACATAGCCCCATCTAATCTCACAAAACTCGACGCCCTAAACCCTAAACCCTGAACCCTAAACCCTAAACCCTAAGCCCTTGACAGGCATGGTGGCCAGCAGTCAGAGCCGCAGCATCGGCAAGTCCCAGGCCTCGCCTGCTGTTCTAAAGGGGCCAAGCAAGCCAGGGTGAAAAATTACAGGCTTTAGGGTTTAAGGTTTAGGGTTTAGGGTTTAGGGTTTAAGGTTTAGGGTTTAGGGTTTAGGGTTTAAGGTTTAGGGTTTAGGGTTTAGGGCTTTCCCTTCATGTGAGCTACAGTCAATATTAGGGTTACTGAGGGACCCTTAAGGGTGGACACGGGGTCCCTCATGTAGTTTGGTATAGTCCTTAAAATAGTTCCTAATAAGGAGCCCATGTGAATTGATTTTATTGGACACATTGACTGTAGCTCATGCAACGTTAACCTGGCCCCAAGCAGGGCTTGAGTTCTATCACTGTAGTGCTAGGGAAAGGGAATCAGATGTCTGCAGGATTGCAGCATTTTATGTACTGGGCTATTTGGGATTGGTAAAAGCAAAGACATAGCAGTTCAGAACTGTAAGGGAGCCTCCGAAGCAGAACTCGGTCGACTGTTTTCGTACAATTGAATGATATGGTGTGGGGGTGGGAGGGCAAATTACGGTGACCATCTGACCTGCATGGATGACTATTTCGGGGGCACTTAACTCAGGTTCGCGCATCATTTCGATTTAGCTGGCCCGAATTGTCCTGGATTAGTGGCCGCGCTGCTCAGGCCACTCAACAGTCCATTCAAAAAAGGAGGGACGTTTAGCCAGGAGATCTGTATTGGCTGAAAGACCGAAGAACTTTAGGAGGAACCCATGCCGGAGACCCTAAAACACTCGAAATGCAGAGCTTGCCCTAGAGAAGTTGACGTGGATGTGAAAGGCCTTGGGAACTGGCGGTAGTGCCATGACGATGGCAACATGGCTGCATGCATGTTGCACAGGGGAGTTGTAGTGGTTCAGTGAGGTTAGTTGCGATGCTAGTTGGCTAGTCAGTTAGACGGTGGATGAGTTTCAGCTTCTTCGCCTCAAAGTATCTTTCATCTTGTCAAAGTCATGGTCTTTTTTGTACGTAAGCACCAAACCGAATACTGGCCAAGACAGAAATACCAGGAGGGAGATGTGTCCAAGTAGACCTGCTGGAAGAGTCCTGACCATGATGCCCCAGAACAGGGGCAAACGGAGTCCCTGCAACCCATCCAGAACGCACGCACCACCCCTGTAGGCCCAACGTATTTAACTGCCCATGTACTTCCAGACTGATCTGCAACGACAAAGTTGACCCTACAACGTTCCTTGGAAGTTTCTCCAATTGCCCTTCGAGAATCCTTAGCACCTTAGGGACCCTCATTCTCTTCGTCACTTGGATGGAAGTTCCCAAAAAAAGGGGTCCCTCTTCTATACCTTTGAATATTACAATCCTCAGTATGAGGACTCCAGGATCCTTGTTCTCCTTTAGGATGTATATAAGTATATAGCAGTTAGGGCCACGGTTTCCCAAGTCCTTGCCCGCAACACCCTTCTCCTGAAACGCGGTGAATATGTGAGTCTTTCTCGAAAAAGGAATGCCCCTTATACCCGGCAAAAATACGTTGGTCCATATCTCTTGGACTCCGAAGGCATTTCTAGCTTTTTGAAGCCCCACCCTGATCCCAGAAACCTGTATGGCCTCACAATATTAGTTTCCCGGATGACAAAAACATGGTTACTTTTGGGGTCCTTGGGGTGCTCCAAAAGGACCAACGCTTCCAGAACCCTAAACCTTAAACCGTGTGCAGCAGCAAGCAAAGCGAGGCACAAAATTCTGCCACCAGGAGAGTTTGGGGCCCAGCTTAGGGGCCTGCGGGGGCTGTGGGCTTTCCCAATGTGAACCCCTAGAATATTCCCTGCAACATCCGTACATATTCCCTATTATCATAGTTCCTCCCCCATCTCCCTTAAGCATCTTGCTTTAGGGAGTTTCGGGGATTTAGGGACTAGAGATCGATTTGGGGTATGAAGAGTTTCAGTGCTCCAGGTGTGAAAGCCATAGCTTTTCAGCGTCAGAGATGTAATGGACGGAGTTTGAGGTTTCGAATTTGTAGAGTTTCCTGCATCACAGGTCCAGAGGTGTTGGGCGTGGGGTTGAGAGATTTTCGAGTCTTCTGCCAGAGGGACTTGCGGCCGACGAAGCACTGCGGCGTGTTTGCGTTCCATGTGCAGTGACGGAAGCTTGTGAAGGCCATTCCGTATCGTAAAAATGATTCCAAACAGAACCCTTATAAACCCATATACAATCCCTATAGAACCCTTATAAACCCATATATATATATACCCCTTATATAATCTTTATAATTCATATGTATATAATCTTTATAATTCATATGTATGCCAGAGTTCTTCTCAAACGGGTCCATGACCTTATCGGGCAATTGTTGTTACTGCTGACACTGTTTGCGGCACAAACACGGGCCTCCAGAAAAGATAGTAGGCCCTTGGAAACAGTAACCCGCCCCATGGCAAAGACTGTAGTGGGAAGGGATCCTATTATTCTGCTCTGTCATCAACCCGTGTTGATGGGTTTCTAATCCCTTCACACTAACACTCAACCCCCCCCCCCTAACGTATTAAATGGTCCCCCAATATATAGGGTCTGTTTTGGGAAAAATTCAATGTTAGGGGTGGAGGGGCGTTAAAGATCAGTCCCACCCTGAATAACCGTGTAGTTTCCATTTTCCAATCCAGTGTATACCCCTACATCTTCCTTTACAGGGCGGGTGTTTGGTATGAACATCAAGGGTTTATCAGCCTTATCCCAATACTCCCAGCTTCCATCTCATTTTTCATGTTCCGTTTAATTTTCCGGTGCTGGGGTAATATACCCAAGCCATCGCTAGTCCCGATCCTAACGCAGACCCTATATGATCCCCACATGTAGCCCTAAATAGTACCATCATATTGCAAATACATGAGCTGAAGGCCCTCGCGGCCTCGGTAACACGAGCAGCGCTCGAGCGCGCTCGTCTGGAGCGCGATCCGCCGATGCGCCTTGGCTGGCAGCATTTTTTCATTTAGTGCTGTTAGGGTTTAGGGTTGAAAGTTTATTCTTTTTGGTGTGGGGTTGAGGGTGTAGGGCTTACCTTGCCGTTGCGGAAGGGAAGCTATTCATAAATGGCTTTCGCTTCAGAGTACCACCCTGTTAGCTTTAAATTGCATTTGTGATGCATTTTAGTGCGTCATGCGTTCTGAAGTGCATCCTTTGAATGATTAGCCCTCCCTGAATGCCACTTCATAGATATCCTCACAGCTGGATGCGGGGGGCAGAATAGGCACGAGTTCACGAAATTTCAATCTGGCAGGACCGTAATGCGGTGGCTGCAAAAGATCCTGCGTGACCCTAAGCGCGGTAGACCCCTAAACCCTAAACCCTCCACGATCAAAAGTACATCCTGCAAACTGCGTTTGTCCCTACCCTCACCTATGGTCTAGACATCCTCACACAGACCACATCTCCCATCAGACAGCCTGAGGTAAAGACAATAGCAAACCACCGTGGACATCCTGTAAGCCGATAGAGACAATCCCATGCGCAATGTAGTCTCTGGGCCATCATTCAAGGATAGGATTGTGGATCAGGGACGTGGGCGAGGAATGCAGTTTCACTATTGGCTAGAAGTACATTCCAAAAGATGCTTTCCTGAACACACCGCCTCTAAGGCTATAGTCCCCCTTAAGAAGATAGAATCTGGGGTATATGGGGATCTTATTACAATATACCCAATGCCATATTCAATCTACTTCAGGGAGCCTATATCCTAGGACCACACCAGCATTCTGCTACCATCGCTACGGAAGTGAGGATCCCCTCTATTTGCGTTGGTGCCTACAAGCGTGCAAGCGGAGAAAGGCGCGCACGGCCCTAGCAAAAAGCCCTCCTCTTGTAGGAGTTTCTCAAAATAATCCTATATAATCCCTATTAAGGACCCCCATAACCCCTATATAATCCCTATATATCCCCTGGGGTCCCTATGGCACCCCCTTTTTGAGAAATTCCCTTGTGGTGGTGCCAAATTGGGCCCAGGAGCGCCTACGAGCAGCGGCAGAAGGTGCCACGAGGGGATTTAACAAGCCAAAAGTTTTTAGGGGGTGATTCAGGGTTTAGGGGTTTAGGGTGGAGGGTGTAGGGTTTAGGATTTAGGGTTTAGGGTTCAGGGTTTAGGATTCAGGGTTTTGGGGTTTAGGGTTCAGGCTTTAGCTTGTAAGGTTGGGGTTTGGTTGTCTAGGGTGTAGGATTTGGTCCTTGGGTTTTAGGGAGGGCTGCAAGGCTTGAAAGTTAAAGATGAGGGTGCCCACGAAATTTGAGGTCCCTCCTTGAGGGTCTTAATAATGAAAGGTTATATTGTTCTGGAGTATATCTTGCTGTCCCACATTTGGGCTTAGAAGGTTGAACATGGATGACGGCTAAAGTACCCTAATAATGGGGCTGTATGAAGATGCCTGCCCAGAAGAACCTCAGTAAGATGTTTACGCAATTTTGGTCACTGGGAACCTGCCCTTCCTAACTACCTTAGTCTGAGTCAATTTGTAAAGCATAGACGTTGGTTGAAGCTTCAGCCTCAAACTCCGAAGCCTACACTCTTCAAACCTCTGAGACCTGGTCCTTAACATCTTCCGCACGTTGCAGGAGGCGCGAGCTGGAGTAAATCAGCTTGGAATGTCATCCTTTCCTAGAGAAGACAAGGCATCAGGGCCGCAGGGTTTGCAGTGTGCAGTTGGACTCAGGGCATTTGAAAGGTGAGCGCAAGTTGTTAAATGGCTTTCAGAGATGTTCCTTTAACCAGCATTCAAGGGCGCCGGCGACTTTTCCGGAACGCACTTGAGTTGGCGCTAGGATTGTGGCAGCCTTTTCTAAAAGCCAGGCGCGGCAAGTCTGAACAAGGTGATAACAGTCATACCCTTGATCAGTAATTGACGGACAGATCCTTCACTCAAGGAATGCAGTGGCTGCCCGCTGCCCTGAGTAAGGCCGTCTCTTCCCAATGAGGACAAGGAGCCACATAATGCCAGAAATAGCATTTACAAAGTACTTGGAAATGTTGAGCATGTCTGCGGGAAGGATGAAGTGGGAAGTTCTCATGCATCCACAGTGGCATCTCTAATTGGGACCCCCAGATCCCAGTTGAAGCCGCTGTAGGTCCCTGAGGGTCCGGCTTTGTGGAAAAACCCCAAAAAGGTCCCGAGTTCGGGAACTCATTATTCAGGTAAACACACAACCTATAATGGGAAAAAGGGTTCTACTTGTACTACTGTCCCATTAACCATTACTAGAGCGGGGGTGGGGTTCTATGTTAGTTTTCGGAGCAACCCCTGTCCCACAGTTTGTTGGGGTGAACTCTTGAGGGTTTCGGGTGAAGCGGGCGAAGCACGAGTACCTGCCAAATTTTATGGATGCCTCCACCCAGTCACGTACACGCCGCGCGCAACCAGCTGAATGCCTAGTCTCACGATCCATTTGGGTGTCGGTTGAGGGCTGGGGGTTCACAGCGTCTTAACACAGAAAATATCCCTGGGCTTTCGAGACAACGCAGGCGTAAGCTTGAACTGTCAGACCTGAGAGTTATTTGCAGTCGAGGAGTTACAGTTTGTATCCTCAAGATTTGTGCCTTGGGGTTTGGGGTCCCAAATAGGCTAAATTCCACAACCTAAGGATCCAAAGCCAAAGGTACAGACCGTAAAGGTACTAAGGACGGCTTCCTGATGCAGGTCATGGTCATCCAAGATTTTAGGAAGATTCTGAATGCACACTTATGTGAGATAATGTTTTGACATATCACCTCTCAATTGAGAAGAACTGGCATGCTTACCATGGCAACCAGTCATTGTATTGGATGAACTCAATCCCTCAGGGTTCAAGTGCGCAAAATCCATATAATTCCCCAACACCTGTATAACAGTTCCTACTACCCGAATTCCAAATACTTGTCGAATAGTAAAGGTAAAGGGTTTAGATCCAGGGTTCACGGATCAGGTTCAGGGTATCAGAATTAGGGGTCCTTTGTGTGTTGGGAATGAAAATTGCAGAGCTTCAAATAAAAGATAGGGAACATATAGCCCTACACCTCAGACCAAAGACTCTAAACCCTACACCGCTAAGACCTTTCATACAAGTCCTGTAAACCCTCAAAGCGTCACTAGACCCTATAGTCCCCCTTAAGTAGATAGCAGATGGCTTTGGGTATGTTTTGATAGAATCCCCATATTCCCCATATTCTATTTACTTAAGGGGGACTATAGACTCTTAAGTCCTAACTACACTTGGCAGGGTGGCTGGGGCTGGTGTGTCAAAGGGCGGCCAACGCTGGAGATCTCAGGCCGTACGACTCCATGACTGGGATCACAACTTAGACAGGTTAAACGTTTAGGGATGTTTAGGGTTTAGGACTTTTCCGTTTTATAGGGGGATACATATATAAATAGAATACATATAGGGATCATTATTATTGGATATCGGATATAGGAGTGATGAGAGGTTATGTAGCGAACAGATGAAGAGACCACCGGCCTGTTTAGCTGATAACTGGTAGTCTATCGGGACGAAGAAAGGGATACGTGAGAAGAGACCGGAAACAACTACACGGCTGAGGCTTAGGGATAGGGACGGTTTGAAATTGAAATCCACAGTGTACATGTCCCAAAATTCATGGCGGAATTTCGGGCTACCCTGAATCCAAAACTGTAAACCCCACACCCTTAACCCTAAACTCTAAACTCAAAGCAGTAAACCCTAAGCCCTAAACCCAGAACTGTAAGCCGTAATTGATGCTAGCCTTGTAGGGATCCTCCCACCTGGGTGTGACACCGACCCGACTCTTCAATCAGCAGCTACTTGCCTCCAGATGCTGCGCAGCCCGCACTTCCAGCTCTCGATTAATCAGGTTGTATAGGGGTTATATATGGTTACATAGGGTTACATAGGGTTATATAGGGGTATAGGGTTACAGATATGTTGCTTCATTTGCAAAAAGCTTTTGGTGACAAAATGGGCTCTTGCACCCCAAATCTGGCTTGAACTTGCTTTTAAATCTTGGAGGCTTCACGCAAGGGTTTTACTAAGTTGGAATGCGGAATACAAGCGACAAGTGGAAAGCTGACCAAAATTAGGCTCATTACAGTAGGGGTTCAAACGCAAAAAATGAGCAAAGAATTGCCATGTTCAGGGCCCAGCATGTGGGTGTCAGGGTTTTGGGTAGTTCCAGAACGGAACACAGAACTGCTTTTCGAACATTCCTGAGGAATCAGACCCATTTTCTGAACATGTTGAGTTGAAATCCTCCCAGCATGGGACGTCTTGAGGCAACCTGCCAATAGATTTCTCATTGCGTCCCTGAGCGTTTCTCTTGTTGAGAATACTGGGGAGGGAGAGGCGCTCGATCCTCCATCAGAGGAGGCGGGAGGTTGTGCAGAGTTTCCTGGTGGGAGCGAGATGGAGGGATATGAGAGAGGGGAAGAGGATGAAGACGGAGAAGGAGAGAGAGAACCAGGGCCTGAAGAGATGAGACGAGGTCGCCCTCAGCTATCCAAAGCGCAGCGATGTCCAGAATATTTATGAGGACACCATATGATCCATAGTCTAAACTCCTCAAAGGGGGATGAATGGGGCATTATATAGGGGACTACTATAGGGGTTATTAAGGGGGATACTAGAATTTAGACTATAGCTCATATGGGTGAGTCAGGCTGCATCTGTTAAGCAGTTCAAGCCCCAAAAGCCCCAAAAACTTAGCTACAAGAAGTCTCGCAGCTTTGCACCCATCCACTGAAAAGCAAGATCCCTAAATGAGCGTGCTACCACACTTGTCTTCAAGCCTTGAGGCGATAACACATTTGGATCCTTAAATGGGTTTAGGGTTTGAGGCTCTAGCTTTCGAAGCTTTGTCTGGATCTACGTTTCAGCGCTTGCGTGTCTGGCAGGGCTGAAGAAGTCCATGAGCGCCGTGGAGGTGCGTTCAGATCTAGACGCAGCAGGTCCGTTGCCCAGCCTTGCGGGCTTCTGTGGAAATTAAATGGGTGGTGGGGTAACGGGGATCCGTTATGTGGCCCAAACTGTAAGGGTCCAACAAGGAGTAGGAAGATGTAATGATCCGTCGACTTTCCAGCATTCTTGCGCAGGATCTCCAGTTAAAGAAATAGCCATAGAAGTGTGGGCCGAATGATCTAACCTGCGCGGGGTGTAAGATTCTGCTGCTGCCTATGCTTTATAAGAAGGATGTGAGTATACTGTGGCTCGCTTGCGGAAAGCGTTCCTCATGGAGATACCTTACATAAGTATTTTGAAGACGGTGCCAGCAAGAGTCCATCTGCCTGCGCATCCCTGCATATTGTAAGTTCCCTCGAGAAAGATTTTTTTCGCAGCGCTCCTTTCAACACCCTGAAGCCCCTGCACAGTAAACCCCTAAAGCAAGAAAGTCCTACATCTTCAGGTGTCTCCACCGAGGAGTCTCAGGCTAGGTTAGCAGAAGGCCTGGGTGCAGGGTCTGGGGCTAGGGCTTTTGTATTTGGGGGTTTCGGGAGGGCTTTGGCTTAGCCGGTCCCGTCTAGACCGAGGGAGTCAGGAAAAGTCGGAGCTGAAGTAGCTGAACTTGTCCTTCAAGGTGACAAGTCTGTCTGGGTGATTCCAAACATGTGGTTCCCCATTGTATGGATCATCCCATTTAGATCCATGAGTTTGGAGCTTGTCAATGTTGGTTGGATCTGTATATGATGATGTTAGATCGGTGCACAGACAAGTTTACGGGAGTATAAACAAGACAAAGCAAGATACAGAAAGCAAGGAGCGCAGCCCTTCCAAGAGAAGCAGGACCCCTTGAAAGTGCTTGATGTTGACATTGTCTGACTGCAAAACTTTGACCTAATATCACAGAGGAGACCCGTTGACAGTTCAGGTCAAAGGGATCGGAAGCCCTGAACCTGAACCCTAAGGGTCCAGGTATCCAATAATCATATACTTACCCAAAACTTGTACTATCATTACTATTACCCATATCCCAAGTACCTAATTATTGGGTACATGGACCATTTGGGTAAAAAATCAGTCAAAGTCAATCTTCCGTGCTCAGGCGCCTGTAGGGAGCCCTGATCTCAGAGATGCGAAAAGTCTTTTGGTCCCCAAACAGAATAGAAACCCTAGATCAATAAGTTCACAGGCTCCTTTAGTCCATCGCAAAGGAGTATGAGTTGATTTTCCTCTGCTTGTAGTAGGTTTAGGGGTTTAGGGTTCTGGGTTTACGGCTTTTAGGGCGTAGGGCGTAGGGGTTTAGGGCTGAGGCACGACTCATTTGAAAACAGGCGAAGATGCCGAGAAGCCGTTCTATGGCGAGGCAGAACATGGCCGAAAGATTAGGGGCCCAATTCGCAGGATCATAACGTCTTAGGGTCTTTAAGGGGGGTTTGCATCTTTGTCCTCCTGCACCAGCAATGCAATAAAAGGCATGGCTAAGCATCAGCTACACGTGATTGGAGTGGGTTTGGCGAGCTTAGATGAGCTTCTGAGATGAAGGTTTACTTCTGGGTGCTTAGCCGTATGGTCAGGTAAATCCGCATGAGTTCACATGAGTTCAAGTTGTTACTTGGGCGGTGCTGCATGTGCCTGTTGATGTTTGAGATGGGGTTTCTGTCCCAATGCCAAGACTCATTCCCTATCAAGGTCACATTGCCGACTCCTAGAAAGGGGCTCCTAGATCAAGCTCAGGGTGGCAACAGACTCCGCTGAACTATCACACTCCGGGAACTGCGTGCTGGCACGAACAACCAACAGTGCTGGGCTACAACTGGAACTAATTGGGACCCCAAAGTGCATGTCAAAGACGTGGGATGCTTGGACAAATCAGTACACGATGGGTGCACGTGATTTTCAAAAATGCACAGCTTGCAGAAGCTGGCCTTACGCAAGGGACGCTCGCTTGGATCCTTAACATGCTTAATCGGCTTTGACTGCATCCCTCAAATCCCCCTTAGACGTGCGCAAGACGCGCAGGTACCCAAACTTGCACATACTTTATGTGCCAGAAGCATCTGAGATGGAGTCAAGTTATAGCGCAGTATGAATCCAAACGATTCCAACTCCGTTTCAAGACGATCCCCGCTGGCATTGAAACAACGAAGACCTTCTCCATGAATCCCTGGGCTGTCTCATGAAGAAGGGTCTATCCTGCATGGATGCCCTCTGCATGGCCCCAGTACAACCTCCCTATGTAATTCCTTTTTAACCCCTTCTGCAACCTCCATAGAATCTCTATATAGCCTCTGTGTAATCCCTAAGAAGCTACCCTGCCTTTGAGGTCCGCCCACAGCCAGAAACTGAGCAATGTCCCACTCAGAATCCCTGCTGACATTTACAGCAAATATTTCAACTGTCTTCCTATGACTTCTGATGCATCGCGGAAAGACCTGATGAAAGTCCTCCAAAGGTATCACAAATTCAGACCAACAACCCTCGAACTCTTGAATTCTTCTGGCCCCTAAACCTTCCGTTCCCAAACCTCGAAACCACAAATCCAAATGTCATCTCGTAGAGGCACGGGCCTACGGCGACGAAGTCTGGGACGGGCGGATGCGAGGAGGTGAACTCGCCAGGCCGCAAGGGGTTTGGGAGGGGCTTGAGTTTTGGGATTCGACAGAGAGAGAGAGAGAGAGAGCTTGAGGCTTTTATAGCTCGTTTGGAGCAAAAGAGCGAATGTATCACGAACGATGCCGAAACTTCGGAATACCTAACCCCCATGTTTTGAAGGCATACGGACCACAGGGTCATGCAGGATTGTTCGTAGCGACCGTGCGCTTATGATCATGCACATCATATTGACTGGTTGTAACAGTGGAAATCGCAAGATGGGCAGGGCGGTAGCCAACTTCCTCACTGTCTAGAACCTGCAGTTGCCGTGACTTGCGCGTTCTGAAGGTTCAGATGAGAGAGCCCACGTTTGGCTCCTGCAACCCCAGCTGCCTGCAACTTGAAGGGGAAACCTACGAAGGTGATGTTAATTACTTAAGAAACTGCAAGTAGGTGGAGTTACAGGATTTCATCCGCGACATTCTTCGCGAATCTTTGCAGAGGTGAAGCTCAACAACCTAGGAAGGTGCACTGCAACAGCAACAGCAGCAACATTGAAATATTCAGAACCAGTATCATGAGCTTCTCCAGGTTCGTGCCAACGTGCAGCTTTCGAAAGGGCACTGGGTCCGTGCCTAGTTTCATGTGTAGGTCTGGGTCTGGAGGTATGGTGTTTCCTGCTCTGGGGCTTCGGGTGTGGGAGGAATCGTACTCGGACGCAGGACGCTAATTTTGGGATGTAGGGGCTATAATGGGGTCATAACGGGGAATATAGGGATAATGCAGAAAAAAGGAAACTACTGTTTAGGGCTGTTTAAGGTTTAGGGTTTATAAATCCTAGAACTTGTAGACCTCGCCAGCGCCAGGAATGGCTGGGCTGGCACGTTCCCGCTTTCCCATCAGCGGCGCGGCGCAGAGCTTTCATCTGAGGCATTGCCCTCTCAGAAGAGGTATTTCCTAATGTAGACTCATGATTAATCAGCCCCTGCTTTTATGGGCCTAAATATTAGGATACCTATTATAATCCCTATTACGGGGAGGGGATTTATTAATCATGGGTCTGGGTTAGGGCATGAGATTTGCATTGCTTACATGGGGGCTCCCAGTTTCGAGAAAACCCTCCTTATTTAGAAGGGCATCCATTTACTCAACAGCGCCAGCCCTCCTAGGCCGCAAGGGGCAAAAAGGGCAAAAGGGCTTAGGGTTTAGGGCTTAGGGTTTAGGGTTTTGGGTTTAGGGTTTAGGGGCCAGCCTGGACGTAGTATCTTTGCAGGCCTCCTCTGTTGGACCCGGTATTGGCCTTCCCAAGCCGTTTTGATTTTTCCATGATAGTCTTCTGGAACAAGCACAGAAGTAAAGGGACAAGGCATAGAAGTAAAGGGAGTTTCTCGAAACAACCCTTATTGGATCCTTAGGAGCAACCCCAGTTCCTGTCGCACTGCCTTTTATGTGCGTACTAGGGTTTTGCTGTCTAGTAAAAGACGTATTGGTGCCTAAGGGGCAGTGTTGTCACATAGGGATCCACCCCTAGACCCTTACCCTAAAGATTCTAGACCATAAACGCTTAAAGCCTTAACCCTGAACCCTAAACAGATTCCTGTGAGCGTCAGCTCCGCGGAGCTCAGCATTTGGATCGGCCAGCCCGGAAATTTTCTGGTTCTTAGTATGCAAGAAGGGGATACATTATATGAGCCATAGTCTACACTCCATAAAGGGAGTTGTATAGGGGACTACTATAGGGCTTATTAAGGGGATACTGGGAATATGTTGGGGTCGTATAAGGATAATGGAAAAGAGCATGGAAATTACGATTGAGGGTCTAGGGTTAAGGGTCTAGGTTTAGTAGGGAAGAAGGGGATATATTATATGGGGATTATACAGGACTTTTTCCCTGCTAAGAACTTGTAAGGAAATGGCCAAACTCTTGGGTCATTGTCAAAAGGGTTTATTGGGGTTGCATGGGCATATTTGAGATTGCTGGTCCTGTTGTTTTGGTGTTCAGGGATATACGCAGATGGGGCTCTTTCCAGGTTCTCTGTGTAGGAGCTGCAACTTTTGCGCGTAAGGCCCTCGTTTATTTGTAGAGGTTGGGTGACTGAGCTTTGCTGTCTTTGCTGTGCATGTCCAGGAGCAGAGCACCTTCAGCAGGCGCCTCGACCCCCCAAGCCCTGATGCCCAAAACTTTCACCCCAAGAGAGCGAAAGCTTTAACCCTTCATCGTCAGCCTAAGCTCGCAAGACTCCAACCGCTAGAAATGTCGATTTCAGTATAACTGCTGCTGCTACTACTCCACCTCCTCCTCCCGGCACTACTGTTTTACTACAACTAAATCGAAAGATCCGCTGCGCACTGAGGGGCTGCATGCCTTGGGCCGGATAAAGCGTGCAGGCATGTGGACGTAGTGCTGAGGATCTGTACAATCTACGGTTTGGGGATTTAGGGTCTAGGATTATGGGGCTTAGATTCTTCAGAGTATAGTATAGGGTTTAAGGTTAGGTTGATGGTTCAGGGCAAGGCCTTCAGCATAAGGTCAAGGCTTTACAGTTTTGTTTTAAACCTCTGCTGTGTACAAAGTTTGAGCACTGGAGGTGGATATAGAACATGCCATTGGCCAAAGCCTGTCATGCACACCTGGAGCAAAGTAGTAGAGCTTTGTCGACTGTCATTGCTGGAGTTGATGAGAGGGGTTGTTTACTTTAGGGAATCAGCGCTTTAGGACAAAAGGGTGGCACGGCAAGGATCAGCTCATTTTGGGCTTGTGCTACCGGCTGCATATGGTATCTTGGTGTAGGTCAGGGTTTCCAGGCGAACGGCTGCGGGAAGTCAGGCACTGGGGTTTAGGACCTCAGGTTTAAGGTTCAAAAGGCTTTGGGAATTTGAGTCTGGGCTGATAGAAATGTTCAGCGCCATGAGCTAAATCCAAACCTTCCCAGCAAGCGGCGCCTCAGTATAAAGCGGGCTTATTGGGGCATCGTATACTCCACGGCATGAAAGCACACTCGCATGCGAGACCTTAGCCTTTAGACCCTAAGCGGAGCCTGAACTCTCAGGCCTTTCACAAGGTCAAGTCTAGACTCTCAGTGCTCCGCAGGCGCAACCAAAGAGTCGCAAAGTGTGAGCTTCTGGCGTTGACCCTCGGAAGTTTCACCATGTCACGGAGTAGAGCTTAGGTCATCAGCGTTTATCGGGGGCAGACTTGTGTTGAAATTACGGAAAAACAAAGCTGTGTTGTTGTTCCCCCTAGTCATCGCGGAATGCCCAGACCTGCTACAGGGTATTATGACCCATGGGTTGTAAGCTCCCTGAAATCGTAGCTTCAGAGAAACAAGAGCATCCTAAAATGGACCACACTATGTATGTATGCATATGATATACATATAATATATATACACACGGACGCCCTTTCCAAACTGGTTGTGATGACAAACAATTTATGGTTTGACCCGCTGAAAGATTGCCTGAGCGTTACAGACTTTAGGGGCTAGGGCCCATGTGAGGGGGATCTGCACGTTGTGATGACAAACAATTTATGGTTTGACCCGCTGAAAGATTGCCTGAGCGTTACAGACTTTAGGGGCTAGGGCCCATGTGAGGGGGATCTGCACGTAATGGTTTGGGATGTAGGGTTTGGGGTTTGGGCTGTTGGGGGTTTGAGCCCCAAGCGTTCGGGCTTGGTGAAGAAGTGTTCCAGTACCCCCTATGAGGCCCAGACAGTGCTAGCATATGGGTAATTATAGGGCGAAATGAGCTTTATGCAAGCCTCCTATCTGGATACCCCGTCATATCTACCTGCCTGAAACTCTTCTTGATTGAGGGTTTAGAGTGCAAAACCTTATGCTAACTACTGCAGACCGACCAAACTCTGAATTTGCTTGCCGCGCAATGCAATGGATGCAGGAAAGAGTTTTTATGGGCAGCCGCGCGGGGCATGTAGAAACTAAATAGGTATTGGAGCTGATCCTAGCATGGATTCCCAGACTTCATCCATCTGCGAAGATACATCAACCCTTTGAAGCAAAAGTCAGATGCTTAGCCCAGAATGTCAAATGCAAGAAGTGGGTGCGTAGGTGCATGCCATAAATGTCTCACCTTAGAAGATCGTGCCCACTTTGAGAGTGCATGCACGAAAATGATCTCTACGACATGACAGGTTGAAGCTACGTAATTACCTGAACGTGCCGGAATTTGAAAGATATAGATTGAAATATATATATATATATCTTTAT
>CAJNIZ010003079.1:0-24423 GCA_905231905.1 Symbiodinium pilosum | reverse complement strand
ATATCAGGGCTATATTGGGGTTATATTGAGGTTATATTGGGGTTCTTTTGGGGCTATATCTGAGTTATATTGGGGTAATATTGGGATAATGGAAAAAAGGTGACAACTACTATTTAGGGCTTTATGGGTATACAATTAGGGTTTAAAATCTAAAGGTTCAGGGTTCCGGGTTCAGGCTTTAGGTTATCATAATATGGGAATCGTGTAGATAATAAGTTTTCCCTATTACAGTGACTTCGTTTAAGTTTCTTAACAGCTACCCAAGAGCAAAGGCTGTCACTTCAACCTGTGCGCTGAAGTATTCGAAGCTGGCGCCAAGACCTGGCGGGATGTTTTGTTGGAGTGGGGTTTGAGGTTTAGGGATTACCTGTAACCCCAATTACCTACAGGTCAACAGTAATCACCCCTTAATTAGCGGGTATAACACATAAAGCTGTAGGTTATTGGGGTCATAGGTAGGGTTTTGGGTCCAACGATGTAAGGTTGCGGGGCTTGAGGTTTACGGTCCGAAGATTTTGTTTGCTTGCTTGTTTAAGGGCCCGGACATAGGAGTGTACGTGTACCTCAGTTAGGGTATCGTAGGGGTCTTGGCAGAGGTTAGGTTTAGCACTTAGGGTTAATTGAGTCGAGGCACTGATGCAACGTTGCAGCCCTAAACCCTAAACCCTAAACCCTAAACCAGCTCTCAGAGACTCAGCCACCACGATATGGGTGGTTCTGAGAAGTGAGATCCCTTTACACCCGCTCAGCAACAGAACCCTTTCAGCAAGGTAGGGGCCACAACCAAAAAGACCCATCACTTTGAAAACCCAGCATGTAACCATCGAGACCCGAAAGAAAGGCCACGGTGCCTACAACTACAGCAGCAATCATGCAAAATGTACTTCCCTGTAACCAATACAAATAGCAAAAACAATAATAATAGCATTACACATAATGGCATTAAAGATCATAGTAATAAGAAGAATAATAGTAATGGGTAGTCGATTCCAGGCAAGACCTGCGATGCGGCTGCACTCGTATTGGAACGTCTGGCTCGTCTGCTCTAACTTGAAGGCGGTCAAAGCTGCACCATCTTCGCAAGTTACCTTCTCATGGCTTGGAGGATCAGGGGGACGTATAGGTTAATCATGAGGATAACTGCGGCTTTTATATGGCTTACAAGGTTGCTAACCCTACTTACTGAGCCCCCCAAACCCTCCAAGCGGTGCTTCGAAGCCCTTGTTTTGGGGGGATCTAGAATGAGGATTGTACATTTTGTATTGCATTCCCCCATTTGGGAAAACTACAACTCCTGACTCCTGACCTAAACCCTGAACTTTAAACTCTAAACCCTAAAGCCTGAAACCTGAAGCCTAACCCCTAAACCCTAACCCCCACCCAAAAAAAGAACTGAAGATTCCCAGTTACGGGGGAGTCTGCAAGCATCGTGTTCCAGTCAGGCCAAAAATCTTTCGAGCCAGCGGTGATACCTGGCTTCTGGTTTAAATAGGGTTAGGGCCCTAAACCCTAAACCCTGAAGCCCATATGAACTTACGATTGCTCAGGGTTCCAATTTCAAAACTTGACATTCGCCCCCCAAAACCTCAGTAATGGTAATAAACCCTAAACCTAAACCCTCGTTTAGGGTTTGATTTGGCCTCCCCCCACTAAAAGGGACCACAATGGATAATGGTAATTATAGTAAGGCTTCTATTTTTATATACATATATATATATATTCATAGTATACCGCTGTTAGTGGGTGGGGGCTTAACCCAAGGTTCTAGGGTTCAAGACTTGAAGCTTAGTTGTTATCTGGGATGTAAGGCGCATGATGAAAGGTGAAAGATGTATGGTTGAATCCATCGCGTTTAAGGGGTGGCGAGTCTAGGACTTGTGCTTGTGGGCGTAGAAAGAAACAAAAAGAAACCGTAAGGGCCGTTTCGAGCCAGAAACCATACAGCGCGGGCTCCCGAATGCGCAAAGGCACTAAACCTGAAAACATACCCCCTCAACTGCTGCAAGAAGGACAAAAGTTACAAATGACAGCGATCCAGCAACCACTGGCCACAAAACTTCCAAACAGGATCACGGGTGCGAACTGGCAGCTGGACATGCTGTTGCCTGGGGCGGGGTGCAGGCGGAGTTGTTACAGTGATTTCCAAATCTGCTGCTGATATTGCGCTGTGCATGACTTCTTTTTTTTGCTCACCCGTACTACGCTGACTACTGAAAACCCTACATAGCCAAACCATAACTACTCGAAATGTATTGATTCCCGAAGTGGAAGGAACGTAGGTTCATGCAAGATCTTTTATTAACTACGTATCAGCCATGTCGGGCTTGCCATCCAAAAGCTCCTAAACTTCTAAACCCCTAAACTATGCCATAAATAGACCCCTAAACCTTGCACGCTGACCCCAAAACCTTAAACCCCTATAGTCCCTAAAATCCCTCAGCCCCTATATGCCAAATCCCTAAACCCCAAACCCTGACCCCGAAACCTCTACTCTACTAATCCCCTACAAACCCTAAATCCCTCTTCTAAACCCCGTTACCCTTTCCCCTAAATCCCTAAATCCCCCACATTCTCCTAAGGGCCTGTCTCGCCCCCAAAGATTTGTCCGAAGGCCAGACTGGAGAGGGCCCCATGCTTACCGCCTGGGCTCAGGGGTTTTGGGGGGATTTAGGGTGGGGGGAGTTTGGGAGGTTTAGGGGGTTTGGGGTTTGGGATTTAGGGGTTTGAGGCGTTCAAGGGGGTTTGGGTTTGGGGTTTGGGTTCAGGGTTTAGGATTCTTGGCGGTTTAGGGTTTGGGTTTAGATTTTGAGGATTTAGAGGTTTGGGGGGCTTAGTGATACCTGAATAGTAACCGTGGTAGTCAGAGCCACAACCATAGTTCTCTTCGACAAGAACGCGGAATACCCTACAAGTAGCAATGGAGAATGAAACGGGGAAAGGTATGGAAACAGAAAACGGAACTCAGAATAGACACCCTCGACGTGGGCTTTGCATAGAATAGTTGAGAACCACATGAATAAGAACATCGCACATGAAATGGGAGCGTTCGCAGGTGGTTTGTAGCAAGGGATTGAATTTGTAGTTCTTCAGTCTTCTACAGTCATGACTTTGGTTTGAGTTTGAGGCTATTTGTTGGCGGTTTGGTGTCTGCCAGGCCCCAACACCAAAAACACTTAGCTTCCGAGGGTCATAGACATGCCCCAAAGCAGAGCGTACCCATGACCTTCTCTGAACCATATCTGCAATGCCTTTTGTTTACAGCAGCATGATTTTAAATCAATGTTACCCGATGTGTGAAGTCTGCGGAAAGCAGCTCAATAGCCCCCTCTAACATAATTACCTGCCGTCCTATGTCAATGGCCCTTGCTTCTGCACAAACCAAAACTGCTGCATCGACGGATGGAGGATTCTCATTTATGGAACTCTCTGAGTATGTTGAATACCTTAACCGCTGTACCTACATGTAACCCAATCCTAAATCCTTCCAAACTGCACACCTTCGCAAGTTGTCAGCTCCTCCGAGAACCCTAAACCATGAAATACTCCACTATGTTCGAAGATCTCGGCAGTTGGCCCCTAAACCCTAATTGCAATCCTGGGGGCAGTAGGAGAAGTAAGCCCCGTGGAAATCGGAAGAGGCACTGCGGTCTGCCAACTGATGCATACCTTGGGCGCAGATTTCATAGGGGGTATACAGGGATTATCTTACGGCTTTATAATTGCTATATGAGGGTTGTAGAGCTTATAGAGGGGATGTACGGGCTGTGAGGGTGTGTGAAGTTCAGGGATCTGGGCAAAAATCCTAAAGCCTATGCCCCTAAACCCTAACCCCCTAAACCCTAACCCTCACCCTAAACTCTAAACCCTAAACTCTAAAATGCCCTGACATTGAGCTCAGAGGTTCCGATCCAAGTAAGTCTCAGGTCGGAACTATGGGCCTCTCGCAAGGGCCCTTAATCTAGGGTTTGGGGTTCAAGGGTCTTGGGGCCCTTATATACAAATTGTATACCCTACAAACTCTAAGTTGGCGCTCAATAACGCTTCGGGATTAGGGTTCAGGAGCTTGAATCTTGGGATTTGGGGCCGAGGAGTATCATGTTCTTGTGAGGCCAAGTAGGATGATAGTCACTAGACCCGCTTGGATAGCCAAGTAAAGGCATGGTGTGCTACAGCCGTGAAAGGACTGGCCCTGAGGCTCTAAGTCTATAAATGGTACCTACTTCGGGCCCTGAAGTCTACTCATAAGTCTCTTCATGGTAACTTCTTTAGGATATTTCGAACAAGAGGAGTAGATATAGGGTAGTGCTGCACTTGTTCATCACATCTTCCAAAGCCTGAGAACGAACGGTATTCATGGTATTCGTAGCACCAGTTCTCACAGCCCGAACAATAGCAAAAGGATGGCAGCAACTGTGGCGGTCCTAACTTCAGTGACAATGGGAACCATACACGAAGTGAATTTCCCTGGATTGCAGAAGAATGATGATCATGCCAATAACATTTCTAGGTAACAGGTGTGAGCAAGAAGATAAGGGAAACCCTGCATGGCTGTTTCAACCCCTTGAGAAAGAGGAACTGCTCAACATACCCATCCGTATGCAATCCTTGAGGGGGACCCTGCACGTCCCAATCAGGCCCAACATGTTGAGAAAGAGCGGGATCAATTCTTGAAGAAGATTCGAAACAGATGCCACATTAAAGGGCTACCCTTTCCCTTCCAACAAGCCCCCGCTCCCCGCATAGCCTCTGTCAAATAGAATGCCTTTACGAGAAAGGCAAGACTTGTCAGTACGGGCCGTGAGGATGTTGTTATGGGGGGAACGCATGAGGATCCACAAGCCCTAAGGAACCCGAAGCCTTAAGCCCTACACTTAACCGCGTAACTCCACATCAAAGATGGAATGGCCATGGGGGAGATCAGCTGATCCGGCTCATCTGACACACACTTCCTAGGTAGCAGACGTGTTACGGTTTCAGATTCAGAGAAAAACTACCGCTGCAATCAACATCAGGCAGCCCCAACTTAGGATTCCCAAAAGAAAGAAGGCTGCTGGGGATGTTCGATATTTGGGGGAAAGTGATACTGGTACAGGACCGAGGCACTTTTTGCTGAGGGTGCCTGGCATGTCTTCAGAAGCCGGCTGTGACACCTGCGATTTTGATTGCCGATTTCTTGGTGCTTGAACTAAGGTTCCATGCTCTTCATAACATGTTCTGGCCAAAAGGAGGGTATGCGCTTACTCCGTGTATATGGGGATTGCGGTATACCTATCTAACATACCACTCTAGGACCCTTGGCAGGTTCGTGCTTCCTGGCTCTGTTGTTAACCTAAACCCTAAACCCTAGACCTTAAACCCCAACTAGCCTGTCATGCTAGATGAATCCTGGGTCTGCAAGTAGCTATTCCAACAAAAAAGCATAAGGGTTTAGGGTTTAGGGTTTGGGGCTTTAGGTTTAGGGTTTAGGGTTTGGGAAAAGCAGATATTTCAGTGGGTGATTCGCCTGAAGGCAGTTCTCCGTGGGCACACCCTCCTTGGTTGCTGTTAAGGAACTTAAACTAAGCTACCATAACATGGGCCAAGGGTACACAATAGGGTTTCCTTATGATAGTAGTAACCCTAGACCTTAACCTAAACTCCAAATCCTAAACCCTAAACCCTGTATAATACATATGAGCCATAGTCTAAACTCCTAGTATCCCCCTGAATAACCCTTATAGTAGTCCCCTATACAATCCCCTATATAACCCCCTTTCAGGAGTTTAGACTATAATACATATAATACCATTGATGATCAAAGCACTCGAAATCCCAAATCCTAAACCCTAAACCCTAAACCCTATTATGCTAACTTTCAAAGCAGCCTAGCTTCGTCCAAGAGCTGGAAAGTTCGGTCCTCGGGATCCGCAGAGCCCAGCACGGCTGATGTAAAGATCTCCGGGCATCCTCTTGCCTAGGTGGGTATCCCCTTTTTTCGGAGCTAAACCTAGGGGTTTAGGGATTAGGGTTTAGGGTTAAAGGTTTAGGGTTCAAGGTTTGGGGTAACAATGGAGAATCAAATGGAAAAGTAGATGGAAAATGACATGGAAACTGGGATTATATAGGGGATTATAGGGGCTATAGTCTAAACGCCTAGTATCCCCCTTAATAACCCCGGGGCTTTAGGGGGTAAGGTCTAAACTCCCAGTGTTTCCCTTAATAACCCCTAGCCTTCAGGGTTTAGGGTCTAAAGTCCTAGTATCCCCCTTAATAACCCCTAATTATAGTAGCCCGCCAAAAGAATCCCTCCTAGTAGAATCCCCTTTAACGAGTTTAGAGTATGGCTCAGGTCCCCGGATTTTGGGGAGGGGCTCTTGGCTACCTAAAGACACTTGGTAATCAACATCCCTAGATGGGGGGGGCGTGCCCAATATAGACTCTGAACAAGGCCCCTAAAACATATCCATAATCAGAGACATCCACTTACAAATACCGAATTAAAACAAAACACATGGGAAGCCATGCATATCCCCAGTGTAACCCACTTCTAAGCCAAGTTGTAATTACAGGGCCTTTCTTTGAAGGATCTTTTGAAGGTTAACCTTTTGGTTTCTTGCCGACTCCTGACTCCACCAAGATTAAACGTTACTTACTAGACAGGTAGAGCAGCACTGCTCGCAAGTTGGATTGTGCTGCCAGTGCTGTCTAAGCAGAACGTCGTGGGAGCAGCCGAGTTGTCGATAGAGCCAAGTTCTGTAAACGCCCGGAGAGCCATCCTGTTGAAAAAGTACAGCTCTTGTATGCTCTTCTTGGCAAAGTTGCCGTAACCTGAGCCGGTAACCTGCACACAGGCCTCGCAACTGAAGCCTTGAAGGCCTGAAAGCTGCTGGCTGTTATACCAGCTGCCACTTACGCAGCTGAGGGTTTCTGAGGCTGCTTTCTGGGTGTTGCGGAAGCCGACGTACCGCTCCTTCCAGCAAGAGGCCGTCAGCTTGGATCCATGCTCGAAACTAACTGGTAGAGGCCGCTTTTTCCAGAGATGCGACTTTGGATCGCGGAAGCTCGGCCTCAGACAGGTCTCCACGCCAACCCCGCCCAAAAGCAAGAGGGTGTCGCATTGCTGGTGCAAGTGCATATAGCGGAAGGACGTCAGGAAGCTGAAGGATGTCCCAGCCGTTCCGGCGGTGGGTCCCTCAGCCGCAGTTGACAACAGGGATTTTGCCCCAGACTCCAGGTTCTCAAGAATCTCCACCTGCAGCTTGCTCAAGTAGAGCTGTGCAGAGGGCAGCTTGTGACAGCGTGCTGTGAGAGTAATGATCCCTACAGCTTCCCCATTGGTCCCATCGCCATTGTTGGCGTAGCACTTCTCGTTCTGGACCCATGTCCTTTGACAAGGGTTGCCTTCGGAAGCAGAACACCAGCAACCAAGCAATCCGTAGCCGCTGGGACAGCTGGCTTCAGCATTGACGTTAGTGCCAGTGCTCACATCAACGGCGCCGCTGCTGACCGACAAGAAATCATCCGCCCTCACAGCCGGCGGAGTAATGGTCATGCAAACTGCCTGGGCGTATCCACCTGCCAATGTCCAACAAGCCCAGCCCAAATACTAATATTTCCTAAGTTGCAATAGGAAAATACTCGAAATCAGAACCCTGAGGCTTTGAATTCCTGGACCCTACCACCTAAACCCCATTGCTTGAAATCAAAACTCTCGCCTTTGGCGTGGCAACTGTTGCCATCTTGATGGATGCCGCGGCAGTTGTGGTACTTATCGTTTGAGTCATCAAGGATGCCGTCCGGATAGCCTGGGTTTAGGGTTCAGGGTTCAGGGCTTAGGGTTTATGGTTTGGGGCACTGTAAAGGAGGTTCGAGGTTGGAAGCGCATTATACAGGACTATTGTTTACCCCGATAATGGAGAACCAAACAGAAGAAAGTAGAACATGACATGAAACATGAGCTATATTTGTAAGAGGAATTGAGTTGCCCCAACCCTTCACAAAAGAATGCTCATGCTGTAGGACCCTTATGCTGCGCGTTGGGGTAGCTAAAATCCCGTTATTGCATAGAGGATTGACTAGAAATGAGGAGATTTTCCTTTGAGCACATGGTCCAATCAAAAAGCCTGTTGTAGTCCATAGCATGCTTAGGCTGAGCCCCTGCAACACCCGACTCCAGATCCTAAATCATTACTACGCCGTAAACCCCAAAGATTACAGTTACAAATGCCCCAAACCTAAACTACTGCTAAACCCTTAATCCTATAAATCAAAATGTACAGATCCTTGGAACAAAGACACTAAGTAGTAACCCAGAAGCAGGTGCAGGTTAGCAGTTTCATGTCACTGGGACAGGAGGCCGAGACCTGAACACCAAGTAGTATTACGGGGTTAGGTTTCAAGTAGCGATTTAGGGTTTAGGTACTGATTGAGGCTTAGGGGTCATGATAACGAGAGGATTTGGGCATCCACCGGTCAACAAAACGGAGCCTACCAGAGCCAAGTGATAGATATAGGGTCCCCATTTGGGGATTAATGATTTTGAGGCGTGCTCAGGAACTGTGGCTAAGAGTTGAGGGAGTTGAGGGATGATTAGAATGTTGATGAACAGACCTTAAGTCTTCTGACAAACGTACTTGACCATTGCCCAGCCTTAATTAGGTATAAAGGATTCAGAAATGGTTGAAATGGTCCATTGACAGCACTGCCATTGGAGCTAAATTGGTATGATTCAGACATCATATTGAATTCTGCTGAGTGGTGTTACGCTGGCTATCCGTTCCACTACAATGTCAGCTGAATTGGTATGAACGGCGAACCTAGCCCCAAGTCATACATCCCTGAACCCAGAGCCCACAGGCCACACAGGTAAGGGATCACTGTTTATCCTCAACCTATAACTCTAAACCCTAGGGGCCAAGTATGGAAATAACACCTACAATAGGCCCCATAGTCTATAAATATTACCTTCATTCAGCCATTTGGATCCCTAGGAAAAACACTGAATATGTTTTCCTTGACGCCCAGGCCTTGTCAGGAAGATTGCGGCGGCGGCGGCGGGTGCGACGCCGGCGACGGCTGCTGCCGAAGCCTGTGTCCACAAGGACCTCGGTCAAATATGACGGCAAGTAGAACATGAGCGTGACTTGGGTGATCATCATGACGTCACATTTTTGCTGACTAAACCCTAAATAGTAGGTTCCATTTTCGTTTCCATTATCCCCAAGCAACCCCTATAAACCCTATCATCCCTATAAAACTCCCAATGATCCAAATAGCCCGATGTACGTCATATTTGCCAACTCGGGGGCCCAATGTAGGTGGTTTAGGGTTTAGGGTTTAGGGTTGTCTTCTTAGATCTCTAAAGGGAAATGACGAGAATACGAATAACAATTAGGATCCATTTAGGTACTTGGGATCTGGGAAAATAGTTATAGTACTGGTCTTGGGTAAGTATATGAGCTTCTGTGTAAACTCCTAGAATCCCCCCTTAATAACCCCTAAGCTACTCCCCTATATATATATATATGATTTTTTTATGTATACATACATATATGGGTACTTAGACCCTAAACCCCTAAACCCCTACGTAAACCCTAAAACCCCAAAGCCTAAAACCCTACACCCTAAAACCCTAAACCCCTAAACCCTAAAACCCCTAAACCCTAAAACCCCAAAGCCTGAAACCCTAAACCCTAAAACCCTAAACCCTAAACCCCTAAACCCAGCGTAACAGTAAGGATGAGGATCCTCGAGGTGCTCGGGGTCTTGGAGTCCAGCGGACTCTGCGAGGTCGGAATGAAAGCTGCCGTGGATTCCCTTGCTGTGTAAGGTTTAGAGTTTAGGGTCTAGGGTTTAGGGTTTAGGGTTTAAGTTACTATATTGGGGAAACCAAAGTAGTTGCTATATATACCCATTATGGTAACTTAATTTAAGCCCGTGTCCGGCTCCGCGAAGGTCAGAAAGGAGAAGCTGGCTTCGGAGCTGGTTTTGACCAAGCCCTCCTGAGAAGGGTTTAGGGTTTAGAGTTTGGGGTTTAGGAATTACCAATATTATATAGGGTTATATAGGGGTTATATTGGGATAATGGAAAAGAAAATGGAAACTACTATGTTATAATAGGTTCGCAGAAATTTTTGAGGTCTAGGACACATGAACGGCGCCCTTACATACCAGAAGCCATCATAGCAATCCTATATCGATGTATGACAAGGGATGGCTCACAAAAGCATTCGCTACAAACCTGCTCGCTGCTGCTGCGGCCGTCGCTGCACCACCAACGCCGCCGCCGCCCCCACCCCACTGCCACGATCAATCCTCCCTTCCTCCTCATTGTCCCTCCCAAGACCAATGCAAGGGCCTACGATCCTTACATAACTAGAGTCTATACTATCATCTACCCCTACTCTATTCAAATAGAACCCTACAGTACTCTTCCCATTCCCAGACCTCTTAGCCATGGAGCCTCATGCTTCAGGATCTCTGCCGGCACCCGGACCTTGGAATTGTCCGAGTCGGGGCCTTTGTAATACATCTTCAGGGCCTGGCGCGCAGGCTTGGGATTTAGGGTTTAGGATTTAGGGTTTAGGATTTAGGATTTAGGATTTCGGGTCTAGGGTTGGTTTAGGGGGTGTTGGAAAATACCAAAACTGGAGAACCAAATGGAAAATGGGATGGAAGCTGGGCAACATTTGATTCCAACTGCTGCCAAGTTGTATAGCTTATGGTGTTGATCTCGGTGGCACTTACACCCCAGCACTCGTCCAACTCTACATCTATTCTAAGAACGCTGGTGAGGTCATTGTTGCAGCGTGCGTCCCTGAAGCAACCCGGAAAACTCCCCAAATCACCTAGTCTTACACAGTAGAACTCCAAAGCAAGGACCCAAAATGCACAAACACCCGACGACCTCTAAACGCTAACCGTACAAACACCCTTATCCTTTTAAAGGACATCTGACTTTATGCCTAAAAATACTAGACATAAAGTTCGGTATACTCAAAATCAGCGGTGGGGTATAAATGTCTAATCCCCAACCCTAAGCCCTCAGCCCCAGACACTAAGCTCTAGACCGCAACCCTAAACACCTCAACTCAAAATCCTACACAAACTCGACGCCCTCAAAATCTGAACCCCAACGGTAAGCCCAAAATCGTAAACTCGCAGACTCTCACCGGCCTCAGTTTTGTCCTTCTCGCACTGTTCCACTACCAGCTCATGCACTCCGGGCTTGAGGTTGATCTCGTTGCTCTGCCTCTCTCGTTCCTGTGTGGGTTTCATCAGAAGTTTCAGGCTTTCCCTGCGGGTCTAAGTCTACAAAGACTACCTACGTTTGGCCCTACAATCTATCAGTAGTAGCTACATCACGCAGTTTTTTAAGGGCTGGGTTTGAAGGCTTAGGGCCTTTGAGCGTCGTCGGGCTGCCACTTGGGTGGTTCACGGCGGTTCTCACAAACCACCCGAGCGCCTCCTAGACCTGGACTGCAAACTTTCTACATGATGATTTGTGAGGTTTGACGAAGATGGCAATACTTGGGGGGTCAGGCGGGGCGTAATAAGTAGGTTAACAACTCTTTAAGCCACATAATAACCCCACTTGTCTTCTGATGAACCCATTCACCGAGTCCCCCTGATCCCTTCCAAGTAGTCAGCATCATCAAATCTGATCCCCCCAAAACCCGTGACGTGGACCAAAAATCAAGAACCTAGATGCTTTTAGACAACTTGGTTAAAGGGTAATCAAATATTTGGGAATTTCACAAAATACTCCATACATAATCTCTAATAAGGACTCCAATGGTCCCCTTGTAATCCCTATACATCCCTTGGGGCCCCCTAAAGGCCCCTCATTCTGCAAAACTCTCATTTTGACACATGCGCCAACTCAGCACAGTCTCCCCGTGGCAGCCATCATTGTCCACGACCTTCGCCCCGTTCAGGTACATCCGAGAACCTCTCACGACACGTATGGGAGATTCTCCAAACAGGCTACCCCAGGGACCCAATAGGGATATATAAAGATTACATAGAAATCATGGGGGTCCTTGAGTGTATAGGGACTAATTTGAGTTATCACTGCTCTGCATTTGGAATCTCAAGCCCTAAAACCAAAAGTGCCGTGATGCCAAAACTAAGCCCCTCCGTCAAAGTGGCCATCGTCGGAGACCAGGAAGAACTGATAGTTCCCTTCTTTGCTGATGACGAGCTTGCCTCTGCACCTCAAAGGTGATGAACTTACCCTCCCGCAAACTGGCAGGGAATTCCATACAGCCTCTTCTTAGACCCTCGAAGTTCAAAAAATCCGAAATACCTATATGGTATAAAGTAGGGTTTCTATGTGATTAGGAAGTAGTAAGTATATAGTACGGGTCAGGTTACTGCCCCCCCATATTGGTACTTAGGATCCATTGGGAAAGGACAGCAATCTACATAGGCCCCTTTTCGAGGGCTCCATGTTAGTTGGGGGAGGGCCTTCTGAGATGCAGAAAGCCGATCTTTAGGGGCAAGGGTTTAGGGTTTAGGTTTTGCGGTTTGGGGTTTAGGGTTTAGGGATTTTGGGTTTGGGGTTTAGGGATTAGGCTTTTGGCAATTGGCTCAACCATTGTGCGCACGATCAGGGACCTGCTGAGGTAGTGTTGAAAGCATGAACGCGTAGGATTGAAGCCTCCTGATTCAGAAATTACCAACTTGTGCTTCAGGAGACAGAGATTGTAGGAGCCTGAAGAAGTAAGTAGATTCTGTCTAAGTCTAAATGATCCTGAATTGAAAATGCAATAACATACACCCAAACCCTGCTTCACTTAAATTATGGAGGCCCGTACAGACAGTCCACTCATCGCCACCCATGGTATGTTTCTCCTCAGGGCATCTGATTCCATACAGGGCCAAAGGCCATGGCCAGCAGATGACTTGACATCCGACAAGGCTTGCATTGCAGGACGGCAGGAGCAAAAGCTTGAACAAAGACGTATTCTATGTCGGTATAGTTAGTCCTTACATAACGAATTGTGTACAGAATGGCCCCAAACCTATCTTAGTTGTTGAGACCCCTACGGTGGCCAAGGGTTGATAGCCCTCTCCAAACATGGAAGCTCGAACAGGGGCCGACAAAAGTTGCTGCCCAATAGGTTTGGATGTTTGTTCAAGGAAAACGGCATGTAGTGCTGCCGATAGCAACGCTGCCTTGTGCAGAAGCCATCGTGCTCCAGGACGTGCGGAAACTGTCCAGTCTCCTGGTGGCAAGCAAGAACCTCTCTCGGAGTTCTACATGGTCCTGCCTGATCCTAAACCCTATACCCAAAACTACCATATCCCTAAACCCTAAACCCCAAACTCTAAACAGAATCCTTGCGCGTTCGTCAACCGTACAAGGGGATCCTTAATCTCACAAGCCAGAAGCTCACGAAATGCTACTGGGCGGCTTGCGCGACATCCTTGTAAACCTAGAAGCCTAGGTGCTACACCCTCACTCATGTGGAGTTGTACACATACACAAATGGGGAGGGGGGCAATCTAGCCCCGATTAAACTATGGTTCTCCTTATTTGGACATTCCATGAAGAGGGCCCCATTTTGGGGGAAACCTACTCCCAGCCTTATAGGCCCAGCTTCCATGTCGTTTTGAATTATCTGTTCCATTTAAACCTCCGTTATTGGCGTAATATCTCTAAACCTTAAATCCTTATACAACCCCCACATAACCCGGCATAGCCCCCATATAGCCCCTCATCACAACAACATAGCACCCCGGTCCATGAAAAGGTCCGGCACAACTATGGTCTGATCAGCAGTCCTGAGGAGGGTTTAGGGTCTAGGGCTTAGGGGCATTTTCAAGATACCAGCAGACCTAAAGGATCCTAACTAAGTATATGGAATAGAGTAGGGCAGGGTTTAGGGCTTTGGCTTCGTAGTACATATGTGATGTAAATTAAGTAGGGTACATCAGGAATTAGTAACATGGTTTAGGTACGTATCACGTAAATAGGTACTCAGGATCCGTTGGGAGAACCAGAGCGTTTTATGGGGCTACTATGGCTCCTAAACCCAAAGCGTAAACCCTAAACCCGTGCAAGCCTCCAAAACAAAAACGGCCTTATGAGCTGTGGTCTGAACTCCGAGTATCCTCCCAAGTAACCTCTAAAGTGCTCCCTTATATAACCCCCCAAAAAGCCACTTTAAGGAGTTTAGACTACAACCCTTACGTGGATTTATTGGGGATCCTAGGTCTTGGTAGTTTCGCGGGGTGCAGATTCTTAGGGTTTAGGGTTTAGGGAGCCCATCCTATCCTATGAGAGACGGCTTCTGTTGCCATTTCCGGTGTGACTTTAAACGCTTCTGCTATCAACTGTATGATGCCTGGTGGCACTATTGCTTATGCGCTGGCTTGTTGAAATTATTACTATTGAGCCTGAAGACCCTGCATGAACGCTAAGTACCTTAAACCTTCTGCATAATACCGTGGTCTACTAGAGGCATGCAGGGTCTTTCTGTCAACAGTGCTGCTGGTACCTTGGTAAGGTTGGGTACTTCCGTTGCGGCCACGGAGTGTCTTTTCTTTCTTGGCCTAAACCCTAAACCCCAAACCCTAAACCAAGCTGTTGCGCCGACACCCTGCATCCTGAAACAACACAACCCCCAGTCAGCAGCCTTCAGTGGTTTAGGGTTTAGGGTTTAGGGTCTGCTGAAACCCCGCAGGCCTTTGACTGGAGTTCCATCTTCGGACATTCTCAAAACCCTAAACCCTAAACCCATGTTCTCATTGAGTCTTAGACTTACAACTTTCTGTTTAAGTCAGAAGACAAAGCTCAATAGGGAATAGAATCTATTCCCAAGTGAGCTTTAGCAAAACAGAGCCTCGAACTTATCTACTATAGCGGCCTAAAAAATTACATATATAATTTTGAGGTCCATTTGAGGTACCATATACTATCATTCTACAAGGAATATGGAATCATAATATTGGCAATTAATAATAAAAAAAAACAATATAAATATATATATATATGTATATATATATATATTCCTGGTAATTCTTTAGGCCCCTTTATTACAATACTCCCCTAAACCCTACACCCTAAACCCTTTATTACAACAATGACGCTGCTGAGCCCTTTCTACCAGGGCTCAAAGAGGCCAGGTCTGGGATGTCGCATGCTCTCTTGCCTGGGTTGCTGTTAAGGAACTTAAATTAAGTTACCATAGTGGGTATATATGGTGTGTATAGGGTAAAACGGGTTTAGGGTTTAGGGTACCATAATATGGGTATATATAGCAAATATTGGGGTTTCCTGTTTGCAGTAACTTAATTTTAAGTTCCTTAACAACAGCCCAGTCGCCGTAGAAGTAGTCGCACTCCAGACCATCATCCAGGGCCTTGCAACTGGAATTCTCTTGCCTCTGGTTAGCAGGGAAGGAAGGTAAAACATGGAAAATACATTTTTATTGCAGGTTATGTGGGCGCGACTATTAAAAGGATGAATTCCTTCATTCCTTGCTAACCAGAGGTAGGTTGTTGGAATACGATTAATTGTACTACAGGAGCAGCCGGCAAGTGTGATGCTGGCGGTGAAGAATTTTCCATTACCCCGATGGAAGGAAACGAAATCTACCAGTGCTATTCTACCACATATACTGGACGTCCGCCCGGCCATACAATCCCTGACTGTCCATCTTCAAGTGCTAAGATTAAGCCATGATATGACTCATGGCTTTCATTCTGTTCATTCATGGTCACCAAAGTCGAACACAAACAAATGTACACCCTCAAATATTCTTAATGGAAATCTATACACTCAACAAAAAAACATAATTAACATCCTAAACCATATGATAAGCGTCAAACATGCATGAGGCCCATGTAAACCCTAAACCCTAAACTTAAAGCTCTTTGTTAATGGTGGTCTCTCCAAAGACCACCCTAGAAACAGACGCACGCCCAATTCCAAAGAACCCTCTTATGGACGCCGACCACAATGAGAATAAAGTCTACCTCATGTCCACCTTGAAGGTAGCGTAACCATAAAGAAATCATGGGGGGGTGGGGGTCGTGGTGATTTGGCAAAGCTACTTGTGAGAATGGAACTGCTTTGTTGAGCAGCTTTTTGACGCCCCCCCCCCCCATGTTTAGAAATATTAATTAATGCATGACCATGGAATCGCAACCTGCTACTTAAATTACAACCCCCTCAAAACGAAGTGGTCCAATTGTGGAAGATGGCAGGCTGCAGTGCAGGGCAAGAAACTGCAGCTATAAAATCCCCACCGCTAAAAGTGATTATATGCTAGTTGTTGAAAATACCTGTCGCCAACATGACCATAATGTAGGTTCCCTTTTTGGTTAGGATCTCCCTTTAAAGAAATGTATTCTCCATGGTCCTTTCTTTGCAGGGACCTTTAGAATACCCCCCCTCCTATACTTACCAGCTACTAGAGCATGGTACGACCTTGGAAATGTTGACTCGTCAGGGGGTGGGAGGATTCACTCTAGGGAACGTGGATAAATGCTGCGAGTCAAACCCCAGAGTGATCAGCTGAAGAGAGTTGTAGAGATTCAGGGCGACAAGAAATGCGCTGGGAAGATGAAGAGAAGGTCGGCAGTTCACGTACAGCAGATGCCAGGATCTACGGGAGTTCTGTTCATTCTTGAACTTACGGGCGTAGGTTCTGTTGTCTGAGAAGGCCCCAAAACCCTAAACCACGGAGGACCTTTACATGACGAGCGGCTGGTTGAAAGCGCCGGCAGCAATCGCATTTGTCAGTTCCGCAAGCAGGATTTTGTCCCCAGCGCCCCGTGTTGAACCTCAAGATGACGAGGTTTGAGGTTCATATGAGCCATAGTCTTAACTCCTAGTATCCCCTTAATAAGCCTTATAATACTTCCCTATATGATCCCCTATATAATCCCCTATATGACCCCCTTTAACTAAGGAGTTTAGACTATAATCAAATCTCGCAACACCAGGTTTACACAGACTACGGAAAGTTCTAGGGCTAAAGGTAACCAGGGTGTGGGGCAGCAGGCAGCAAGGTTTGGGTGTTGAACATGGTGATGAACTGGATTTAGTAGACACTTTCGGTTGTATCTGCTGGAATCTTTGGCGTATGCTGCACTGGTCCACTAGCCGGAATACCGCGCAAAATCTTAAGCACATCGCCGTATCTGCATGCAGGGCAGCCAAGGCGCACATACTGAAAGCCATCGTGGAGGGTGTTTCCGAACTCACACCTCCTGGGTTGCCGTTAAGGAGCTTAAGCTACACTCTTACAGTATGCACATATGGTAACCAATATGAGCTATAGTCTTAACACCTAGCATCCCGCTTAATAACCTCCATAGTAGTCCCCTACATTAATCCCTATACAACCAACCCTAAACCCTAAACCCTAAACCCCTAAACCCTTTAAGTCCTGATAATGGGAACTTACTGCAAGTCCCTTACCTAGCTTCTCCTGCTTCGTGCCTTTCGAGGTCGGCCAATCCGTGCACTCCAAGACCGCAGTGGAGGAAACCTGGAAAAGGTTTGGGGTTTATAGTCCCCCTTAAGTAGATAGAATGTAGGGTTCATAATTTAGGGTTTAGGGTTATAGTCCCCCTTACGTAGATAGAATATAGGGTTTAGGGTTTAAGGTTTAGGGCTTAGGGTTAGTGTCCCCCTTAAGTAGATAGAATATGGCTTTGGGTATAGTAGATGCCCAAAAAGCACATTGTCTATCAACTTAAGGGGGACTAGGGCCCTGTACAATTTGAACGCGAATGGGTTTCTATACAGGTACTTGGGGCCCAAAGTATCTACTATTCAGGTCCTTGGACTCTTAGGGTAGCGCTTCGGGTCTGCCGAAGCAGCAACTGAGGCAAGTCCATAAAACTGAACCGCAGTCTTAACATGACTCTTCTGGGGAGAATTCCATGACTGCATGAAATCTGGACTGAGCCCTTATTCCTTCCGGACACGAATAACACAGAAAGGATACGGTTATATAACGTTAGTCCGATAGATGTGAATTTCCAAAAATGCGGAACCCTCAAATCACTCACCGAATGTTAGCGGAAGATGGCGACATGAACCCCTGTGTAACCATCAACAATATAGTAGCTTCCATGCTCTTTTCCATTCCCGACACTCCAGATCCTACGCCCTAAATTGCAGTTACCATGTTCTTTTCCATTCCTTCATTCCTTACTAACAACCAGCAAGTAAAGCCTACACTGTATAATTCCCGAGTTACCATGTCATCTTCCACCTGCTTGTTCATCAATTGTTCCACCCTAAACCCTGTATCCCTTGATCTCCCGATTTAAGCCCTTCCCGAAACCCTGAACCTTTGAACTACTTGGAGGGTGAGGGGGACTCAGTGAGCAGGTTAACCTCTAATTATAAGCCATACAATAACGCCAGCTATCACCGTTGTAAACCTACTTGCTAAGTCCCCTGACCCTCCAAGTACTAGTGGTTAGTAGGGAATGTGGGAATAGAATTCCTGCAAAATCCGTGTAATATAAACCCCAACTCTAAAACCTAAGCACCTTAACCTAAAAACCTGCAAACACAGCAGATGCGAAGCCTAAACCCTAAACCCTCAACCCTAAATCCTCAACCCTAAACCAAAGCCTAAGGGTCCAAGGACCCAAATAATAGGGTTTTAGGGCCCAAATACCATCAATAGTATAGTATTTGGGCTCTAAAACCCTATTATTTGGGTCCTTGGACCCTTAGGGTAAACCAAATCTATCAGACACAAAGGGGCGTCATCGGAGGCGTAGTGGAACGTGGTGCAGCGTGCTTTAGCCGTCAACTTGGCCTGGCGAACAGGTCAGGATTTAGGGTTTTGGGTTTAGGATTTAGCATTTAGGATTTAGGGTTTAGGGTTTAGGGTTTTGGGTTTAAGGGTTGGGGGTTTAGGGTCTACGGTTGTAGGGTTTGAGGGTTTAGGGTTTTCAGGTTTTAGGGTTTTAGGGGTTTTAGGGTTTAAGGGTTTAGGGTTTTTGGGGTTCGGGGGTTTAGGCTTTTAGGGGTTTAGGGTTTTAGGCGTTTGGGGGTTGAGCGTTCAAGGTTTTAGGGTTTTAGGGTTTGGGGGTTGAGGGCTTAAGGCTTTAGGGTTTTAGGGTTTGGGGGTTGGGAGTTTAAGGTTTAGGGTTTAGGGTTTAGGGTTTTAGGAAGTTAGGGGTTTGGGGTTGAGGGTTTAGAGGTTTTAGAGTTTTGGGAGTTTAGGGGTTTAGGGGTTTAGGGCTTAGGGTTTCAGGGTTTGGGGGCTTAGGGTTTTAGGGGGTTTGGGGTTTAGGGTTTAGGGGTTGAAGGTTTAAGGTTTGAGGGTTTTATTAGGTTAGGATTTTAGGGGTTTAGGGGTTTGGGGGCTTAGGGTTTGGGGTTTAGGGCTCCTGACCTGGATGGTTGTAAATAATGACAATAATACTCATAATATTCGAAACAGCTATAAAGAAAGTAATGAGAACTGTAAGAACTGTCGTAATAATGAAATGCGAAAAGATAAGTAATTGAAAATGGATTACCTGTGAGAACAATATCAAGAACAATCAGAATAAGCAGAAGAGTAACAGGAATCTATAATAGAGCACTGGCAGCTGCGGGCCCTTCAACTCCAAGGAAGATGCTGACTTGCTATGCTGGACGGGCTCTTCTTCCCGAAGCCCTAAACCCTAAACCCGGACCCTAAACCTTGTTCTTCCGACCCTGGACTGGCCATTTCGTGCTCAGGGTTTAGGAAGTAGGTTTTAGAGCTTAGGGTCTATGGATGTTAGGGTTGGGCTCTAGGGGCGGGAGAGTACATTCGTGGTTTGTGAGGCTCCGCTTAACCCTAAACCCTAAACCTCCAACAGGCCCAACTCTGCACCCAAGACCCTAACCATAGAACAGCAAATACCCCAAGATAGGTGCTAGTAATAAATTGCGCATGTTGAGACAAGGTCAAAACTGAGGAAATACTGGCTTTCGTGGGATGCCAAAAGGCGCTTTGTACTTTCGTAATGCGTGGGATGCCAAGAGGGTGGGTGGGGTGGGGTAGGGTGGGGGCATAGTGACTTCAATTCAAAGACACATGCAAAAACTATTGGCATGTACAGCATGTTTGATGATTTTGCGTGGGTGAGGCATGTTCCACCACTACCTACAATTCAGGCTTCACAGCTTAGGGCTTTGGATTTCCCCGCCTTGGGCCCTGAAGTCTATGACCCTATGACTATTACCTACCAAACCCCTAAACCTGCCTGAGAGGAAGAGAACCTTTAAGACCAAAAGGCCCTTTAAGCCCCAAACCCTAAATCCTTAACGCTCTAGATCCCAAACCATCCCAATCCCTAGATACTTCATGTATAGGAGATACTCCACATGAAGTTAGGTACCCAAAAAGGTGTAGGGTATGCTTACTGGGGGTTAGTAGGGAATCGGAATAAGGGAATATGATATCAGGGGATTTGATAGGAATTATCTTCCCTCATTCCCTACTAACCACCCTAAACCCCAAACCCTAAGCCTCAAACCCCTAGCACTAATCCCTAACCTACTTTCTAAGTCCGGCTGACCCTCCACTTACATATAGGAGACTAGGCATGTTCAGACTCAGCCTTTGTGCTCCCCTTGGATGTCCGCAGGTCTCCCCTGGCCTGAGCTAAGAACGTAGATATCAGGGTTTAGGAGCTTAGATGTACGTAGGACCTTGGGCTTTGGACAATTTAGGGTGACCCAACCCAGACAGACCAAGCCTTCCAGGTAGTATAAGCTACAGAAGGGGATTTCCAAATTGGGGATCCCTTGCAAAAGGTTGTAGGGGCTACTGTATGTCAGGCTTACACAGGGTTATGAGGGTTTCTAGGGTTTTGGGTTTCCAAACGAAAGGGGTCTGCTTTTAGGGATCCCTATGCTAAGGATTGCCGTGTTTGGGGGTAAATGAATAGGACTCTGAATGTTTGGAAATAGAACATGCAGTGTTGAGAGCGCGTAGTATGAAACTCTTCTGCATGCAGAAACCTGAAAAATTAGTCTCCTCGGGGGCTCTCAGGGTAGAGCTCTACATGAATTGGACAGAAGCGGTGCAGAACGGAAAGGGAAGGCATTCCCCACAGTCTGATGTTCTGAAGTACAATGACGGCATCCTACATTTCAACTGCCATGTGCCTTGCAGACCCATCCCAGGTGGTCTTTCCGAATCTCAGCGCCAGCGCATCGCCCGTAATCGCTGGCGTAACCTTGCGCTCCCCAGCTCATTTGTAATGTTTAGGGTTTAAGGTTTCAGGCTAGGAGTGTCAAAAAAGTCAGCGCCACCCTACACCCTAAACCGTGTGGGTGCGAATATGAAGGATTCTTGCCTTGAAGGTATACTAGGGACCCTGTGATACAAAGCCAACATAGACTTTTTTAGTTTGCAACCTAAACCCCTAAACCCTACAATCTAAACCGCGTGACTGTACAACCACTGCGAAGAGTCTACCTCACCAAAGACAAACGACCAACTTGACACCATAAACGCCCGCGCAGTTTAAGGTTTAGGGCTTTCTGCCGCGCAGCCTCACCCTAAAATCCCCTTAGTCCCCTAATCTCTAAGCCTGCTATATGAGATGGATTGAAAAGTCACCCAGAGAATCTCTTCCAAAGTCTTGAGTAACAAAACTAAACCCTCTAGGATCATTCAAACGCTCGATACTAGTATTGCTATTGCTATTACTGTTTATTACTATTAACGTTGCCATTACTATTACCATTACTATTACTATTACCATTACTACGTGGTAGATGTGGAAACCTAGCGGCAGTTGCAGGATGTCATCCAGCTGCCCTGAGCGCAGCGCACGGCTGGTTCTGATCCTGTCTCTGCCATTACCCAGACGCCGAAATCTGGATTCTCCCAGAGGATCCTAAGCACTTAAATAAGTGATTCTGACCTAAACCATAACTATTACTATACTTCCCAGTATAGAAACTCTACTACTTAAACCGTATATAGATACTTAGGACCCTTTGAAACTTGGCTAATTAATCCTAACTGAAGATGCTTCCAGGGTAATGTTGACAACTCTCTCTGTAACATTCATACCTCAGACTGGACTGGGGGTCAAAGCTTTAGGGTTTGGGGGTCAAGGGTTCAGGGTTGTGGTTTCCGTGCTCAGACATGCATAGCCTTGCCCTGGACCCTTCTATGCACCTGCACGAATCAAAGTTCTGAGCTATTGCCGACTTGCCAGGGAGCCTTCTCCCCACTTAAAGGGAGGGGTGGGGCGAGGGGGTTCCATAAATTAGAGGTCCCTTTTTGGGAGTCTCCATAATAAAGTATTGAAGCCCCCGCTCCTTTTTTAAATCGACTTTCTGTTGAATCCGGATGCTGATCATTCGTGCGTGTCTGACCATGAAAGCTACAGAGGCCTACGGTAGCCTGCGACCTCTCCCAGCACCCACTCGTAGTGCTTTAACAGCAGTACACACAGAAAGGCCCCAGGGCAACTACCTTGATCCCGCGTGGTCGCTAGTGTTAGTACTAAAGTTCTGCATGCCATCAGTATACGAGAACACCTGACTTACCCAAACATAACCTAGTTACTGAAGGTCGTGCAGGAACTATAGGTTTTGCCCGAGGCCCAACCTGGCAACTGAAGCCCCAATAGTGTAGTCGGAGTGTCCTGATAAGAGTTATCACCCATATACCCACTGCAGTTGAGCACGTTTTTGTTTTCTGGTGTGTGGTTGAACCAAATACAGCAAGATTATATCATATCTTATTCTTATGATGGCGAAAGGAGGATGTGATCTTACTCTCTATCTGGGACCAGGATATCCCCAAATCAAATGCTGCTCAGTAATCCCCATGAAGAACGCTCTGAGTAGCGACGCGTTCTGTTTCTTATGGAGCCGAAAGGAGGATGTGATCTTACTCGCTATCGGGGACCAGGATATTCCCCCGAATCAAATGCTACTCAGTAATCCCCATGATCAACATACTTACAAAGGCCCCCTGACGCTCTGCGTAAGTTTCAGAATCACTTGAACCCTATATATAACTCTACATAACATAGGAATTTCCATGTTCTTTTCAATTATCCCTACATAAACCCCAGAAACCCCAAATGACTCCCTATAAAACCCTACATAACTTCACTCCTCCTGTCTCCTCCGTGTGTTCAACATCCACCGTCTCAAAGCGAGCGCTGCGGCTTGCTTCAAAAACAAACCTGGGTTATATGGGGTTATGTAGGGGTTCTATAGGGTTTAGGGTTTAGGGGTTTCCCAATATAATAGGGATTATAGTGCTTGGGGGTCTATATCTGAGCTCAACAAATCCAGTGCAGCAGGTTTGGTGTGTATGGTACGAGGCGTAGTGGAGATGGAGGTTTAGGGCTGTGAACCCGAAACCCTACGGTAAACCCGTTTTGGGCTCAAGTCTGGGATGTACGAGTTCGCATCTCATGTTGTTGAGCTTTGGGACGAAATTCTTTGCGCAGAAGCTAAAGGTTTGACTGCATAGACCTGGAATACAATAGAATATTAGAAAGAGCTTTCCGAGCAGCTTAGGATCGATATATAACCCGATATAATTCGAGTTTCCATTACATGTTGCACTGATTTTCCGTTTGGCTCTCGATTCTTGGGGCAACATGCTTATGCTATACTACAGGATCCCTTTTATAAACCCTACTGAACCCCACATAATTCTTAGAACACCAAAGCGCAACCCTAGCCCAAACCTTGCACCCAACACCTGATATTCTGTCAGCAATCCGGTTCACGGGTGTAGGGTAAACCCTAAACCAAATTTTGTAAGCTCTACACTCCACATACACTCTACGCGAACAAATCCTAAGACTCTATACCCGAAACCCCGATCCAACCCTAAGCCATGAACACCCATTCTTTCCCAAGATATCCCTAAACATCCCAGCAGATCCCTAGGTATCCTGATATGGTAGTTTCCCAAAATAGGGGGACCCCAATATAGACCCCAAAATACTATACTCCTTGTTATAGGGACCCCCAAAACGGTACCCCTAATTTTAGGAACGCCTAAACCCTTACCCCTATATATCCCCTACAAGCCCTTTTGAGGGTACCCAGATCCGTAGGTATCCTAAACCCTAAACCCTAAACCCTAAGCCCCTTACCCCAAACCCTAAACCCTAAACCCCAAACCCTAAACCCTAAACCATAAATCCCAGTAGCTGGAGCTCCCCCCGCGGATTGGCCTCAGCTGCGCCCGAGGACGTCCATTGAGCTGCTGGGTTCGTGGTGACCAAAAGCTGAGAAGCACCTCTAGGGTTTAGCGGTTTATAGGGTTTAAGGGTTTAGGGTTGAGGGATTATAGGATTTAGGGAGTTTAGGGTTTAGGGCTTAGGGGTTTATAGGGTTTAGGGGTTTAGGGGTTTAGGTGTTTGGGGGCTTGGGGTTTAGGATTTAGGGTTCAGAACCCTTAGCTCTAAACCCTATTAAGGTTCAGGGTTCAGGGTAAATGC
>CAJNIZ010003078.1:0-24424 GCA_905231905.1 Symbiodinium pilosum | reverse complement strand
AGCTAGCCCAGAGCTGCTCGCTGGCGTATTGTTTAGGCACCCGAACGTATACCGCAACGCTCTGCAATGGGGCTACCTTGATCGGTGCACTGGCCAAACCTGCTGGCGCTGGGCTACTAACAACTGCACTGCTATGGCATTGCAAAACAATAGCGTCCCGGAATTTTCTGGGACTTTTCTTCCTTGGCCAAATAAATGAGAAGGAACTTGTACTGCGCTTTGGAGCCCTGCAACATAAGTTTGGCATGTTCAATCTCTTGTTTTTCAGCAAGGATGACCCCTTCCAAAATTGTACCAGCTTGGTTTGCATCAATGGTGGCACTCAACTTGTTGAAAGAAATGACTGGAGCGTTCCAGTCTTGCGACCTCAGCTGAAACTCACCCGACTTCGGCTGCCTGGTGACCAGCTTCCACTCGTTGTCCGTGGCCTGACCTTTGCCCTTACCTCTCTTTGTTCGGGTGGTGTGCGCAGGGGGGTCAGGAGGACTATCTTTATTATTCGAAACCACGGGCTTGGGGGCAGGAGCTTGCTTTCCCTTACCCCGATCAATTTCCTTGGGGGATTGCTTAGGGGGCTTACCCTTACCCTTAGGTGAACCCTTGTCAGGCTGACTGCTGGCACTGTTCGTGGCTTGCTGACTGCCCTGCGTGGCACTCGTCGTTGCAACTGACGAGACCGGTGCACTGAGCCCAAGATTTTGGAAGGCCTCCTTGATTGCTTCACGCACGGCTTCCATGACATATTGCTTGATCATGTTCTCAAGTTCAGGACCAAAAGGGCTTGGCCCAGGATTCTTTGCTTCACCAATACGTACCCCAGTGTTGGGATCATGCTTGACTTGACTACCAAGACTGACCTGTGTTGTCCTTGGTCCTGGATGTGCCGCTTCCCCAACACGCATCCCTTGCAAGTAAGCAAAGCAGGACTGCAGGCTAGCCAATGTGGAGTATATCAAGGACGGCAAGGCCTCTCCACAACATACCTGATTCTGCCTCAGGCTGACGCGCTGACAAGGAACCTTAGGCTCGGGCACTGGCACAGAAAACTGTTCCCGAATCCAAGCAAGCTTTGTAGCCTGTTGTGTTGGCAGTTCCTCCTTTCCATCGGGGTGCGGCACCCCAAAATTCTTCAGCACATGGGACAAAGCAACAGGCATGTCGCTCGGGACCACGTCACTTGCTGAAAACCTACCCGTCTCCCCACAAGAAGAAAGAGGCAGTCCGAAGTGTTGCAAAGAGCTGCCCAACCCTTCGGCACACACTGACAGGGAAACACATGCCCCCTCATCTTCAACATGACCAGTGTCGAGCTGTGGCAATGACACGTCAACCCTTTGCACTTGTTTTGAGTTACGGTGCGCCTTGTGGATCGTCTCCCCTGCACAGGAATCCACCTCAGGCAATCCAAATGGGCAGTTTGCCACCCAAAATGAAGAAACCGGAAGTGTGGCAGAATGTGCTTTCAGCAACCACAACTGACAGCACGCCACATGTCTTTTACTTTGCTCCTGTTGCTTGGCCAAAATGACCTTACAGGCACTCTCGGCAAAGATGCGGACAGTCTGCGAGGAACCCGCAAAGCAGACTGTTGGCAAACTAATCGGTCCAAGATCTCCCAAAATCCTGAACTTGACTGGCTTTCCAGGTGGCAAGAGCAGGCTGACACCTAGCGATGCTTGCAATTTCTCGTTCATACTCTTCCATTGTCTGATACTCCAAGCATTGAAGGAACAAGTTCCCCCTGAAGAAGGTGCCATCGCCCCCCTACCGGCAAACACGCTCAGTTCACTAGCCTGCCCTAGCTATCCAGTCCCGACCACGTGGAGGTGGTGTTTGAGCCGAGACCTTTGGAAAGAGATCGACGGCTAACGATGTAGTATCCCTAGACACCACCTTCCGGCTATCAACCGAAAAACCACCCACCAGCTTTTGTTGTCTTATTCTCGTCCGGCCGTTTTCTTCCGCAATTGCAATACGCCCCCGCCTGTGCTGGATGATGCTCTAGCTGCCGAGCTCCACGCCAGCATCATCGAAGCAATGAGCTTTGGGGTCGGGTCGTAATTTAGTTTATGTTGGGGGTGTATTTCTATGGGCAGTGTTCTGCACTCCACAATTATCAAAACTATGCCGAAAGTGCATTTCCTAAACTCCTCCGCGGGCTGCGCACTTCAATTTACTTACTTCATCGAACACTCCACAAGCCCTCAAACGCCGTTGAACAATATACTTGTCATATGATTCATTGATTAATTGATCAAATAATTATATATATATTACCACAAGGAATCAGATCTGCACGACCAGAATACAGGCAGTAGCTAGCTCACAACAGGACAAGGCGCTGCATGACATTCGAACCACAGTCCGTCTAAGAAGCAGGCTCTTTTGTGAAAAGCAAACTATCAGTGATGTCTGAAATCTGATATCGGCAGCACAAGCATGTGGACAAGCTGTTCGTAATCGCATGAACATGCTCATCTATTTTTGAGACACATCGGCTTTGTCGAGCTTCAATGCGCAGCACTGCGCAGCTGGTCACACCTGGCACGCGGAATAAGCACAGAATAATTAATATTTGCCGTGATGGTGCAAACATCCCGTAACATCCTTGAAAACAGATGGCCGTGTCAAGTCGCTGGGGTCAACAATTGTGCAGCAATGCGTCTTTCGTGCAATCATGCGCATGCTCAATGCGGCCTCAGCTTGCTAGTCGTGAGCAACCTTAAAGCACATGTACCTTTATTGCAGCCCCGCAGACTGTTGGCAGCTCCGGTGTAGCTAGTCCTGAACGTGATGCTTCTGCATGAGTGTGTGCGAAGCTTTAAGACTTTTGATTGCAAAGACAAAATGTGTCGATCGAAAATGGGGCTTGAGGGGGGCCCACTGACCGATCCCAATCCCGCCAGCGCGCCCTGCGCACAGATCTCATCCTGATGATGCACACGTGACCCTCGATATCCAAACCATCTCTGTCTGACTTTCCCTTTCCTTGTTTCGGGTGGTGCAGAAATAGATGAGAGTCCCAAGAGACCAAGCCAATGTAATAATCAATGGAGTACGTGCCGCATCTCAGCTTGCAATGCTCTCCCCTCCCTCTCTCTTGCTTTGCTTTGCAGGGGCTCCCTCCCTCGTTTGGGCGACGAAGGGTCTAGTCTAGCGAGCCGGCAACACATGAACGCCTTCTTCCTCTCTAGGCGCCGTACCATTATCATCGTGGCCAAACGAAGTGCAATCCTTGGATCAGCGTAATAGAACTGTGGCTGGCCTAACGACTTCCTAAGCTCCCGAGGAGCGGGCATCGGCCAGTGCGAACTGGACTATGTCCTGGCGTGAATGGGCATGTGCCGACCATTGGCACAAGTAAGCTCTTATCTTGAGCAAGGTAGCACCAACCGGTCACGACAGAGAGCTGTCACGAGAAAAAGAGTTGCAGTCTGTGCTGCTGTCGTTCGGTCCTCTGCCAGATCGTGGAGGGCCTGTGACCCAGCTCTTGGTGCCTGCAAGCCGATGCCAAGCACAGTTCTTGCTTCTTGAAAGCATCCGAAAGCAGCCTAGTGCAACAACACGTGAGATACGTGAAGTTCTTCACACATGGCTGCCCACGGAGCTGCTTGAAGCAGAGATCACTCAAAAATTGCACCTTCTAAGCAAGTTTCGGAGCGCAAGTGATAGCCGAGTGTAGGGTCTCAACTCTCAAGCAGCATTGACATATATCTCCTTGCTGAAGAGCACCCTGCCTCCAATAACGCCTCGGGACTGAAGAAAGCACGGTTGCAGAGCGTCCTTTCTCGCTGATAAAAGCTTGCAGAGGTCCTGCACGGCCGGAAAGATGGTTGGCTACTCAAACGGCCAGCACACGGTTCTCAAAAACCGCAACTAGCCCTCAGAAGAATTCTACATCTTGAGCAAGGTAGCACCAACCGGACACGACAAAGAGCTCTGACGAGAAGAAGAGTTGCAGTCCGTGCTGCCGTCGTTGAGCTTTTGCCGGGCGCAGATCACCTCGAAACGGCCAGCACTCTCGAATGTGGCATGCTTAAAATGGCTTCTTTATCTCTCTCTCTCTCTCCCTCACAAGAGAAAGAGCAGGCTAGCTTGTCGTCTTCTTCACTTTGCGCAGCTGTCAGGGATTTGGGCACCGTAGTGCCAGTCTTGCGACGATACACCTGCGCTAATATGAAGCGGCAAAAATGCCACTCTCCGAACAACGGGCACAGCTCTCAGTGCTTGAATCCATGGGACTTAATGACGCGAGCACATGCCTCGCGCTTGCTGCTGAAGCAGTCGGCGTCATAGCCGGTCTCACCAAAAGAAGGAATGGAACCCACGATTTCTCTTACGCCGTCTTGAAAAATGCGGAAAAGAGGGACCCAGCGAACCCACAAGGGCAAGCTTGGATGGACCCAGGCTGGCCATCCCAAGCTCTTGTAGAGCTCCAGCGCGGATGATAGGCCAACAGTGGTTCGAACATCAGACCAGCGGCAGGCGGACATGACGATGAGATTCGTCTCTGTGTCCCCCTCGTTGCTAACACGATGCCACGACCATGGGGGGTTGAAAAGCGAATCACCGGATTTCAATCGCACCGTGGCTTTGGGAAGAAACTTGTAGATGCGATCTATCACCTCATGGTTGGCTGGCAGATATCCCCATGATCCGATGCCTCTCGGGATTGTCGGCCCCAAGAAAATCGAGAAGCGGTAGTTGATCAATTCCCAGACTTTCGTCCCATGATACACGCTCACCAAGTTTGGGTGGTTTTCCATGTGCCACTTAAGGCCCTTGCCAGGACCGTTGACCAGCAAAGAAAGGGATCGACAGCCGTTTAGCTGAAGCACATCGAGGCCCAGGGATGGATAAATCTCGGGGAAATTGCTGAGCATTGTGTCCATCCCAGCATCATATCTGCCTGTTTCGCCCCGTTGGAGGCCTGCAACATACTCCGAAAAGTTGGTGTCCTCACTGACCTTAACCTCACTATCATTGTAGTGCAGACCCTTCCCTAATGTCATCGCCATGACCGTGAAGTTACCATAGCGCCTGACCCACTCTGGTTTTTCAGCCTCTTGGCAGGCAGAGGCCTTTTGGACAAGACCTCGGATAACCACTGGGAATCTCCCGTCTTGTGACAGGCGCCGCAGCTGCTCCGGCGTGTACTCTTCAGCCGTGATCTCGGGGAGTTGGTAGGTCTCCTCAAACTGGGACGGGCTTAACCATCTCTCGAATTGGAAATAGCTCTCCAGCATGTGCATCCAGAACTCTTTGGCCTGGGGCATGTAGTTCGCGCACGGGACGTACATGTGGAGACATAGGGTCAAGCGTCCTTCTGAAGAGCGTACAGCCATGAAAAGGGCAGTCGTGAGAAGGCCTACAATGAGGTGCCAAGCCAGCTTCATTTTCATGCTGGAGAAGACAAAATTTGAGTGGCGCAGACTATGCAGAACGGCACGGATCCCTGCTTGGGCCAGTCTCGGAAGGCACAGTCTTTCTTTGCACACATCAAAAGTCGGATCATATGGGGACTGCTTACAGAATGGCAGAGGCGTGCATCATCAAACTGTGGACCAGAAGGGTTTAGCGTTTAGGGTCGGTTGAGGGATGTTGAGGGTGTAGGGATGTTAGTTTAGGGCTCACGGTTCAGGGTTTTGGGTTTAGGGCGTGGCCTTCTCCAAAAGTAGCTGAGGGTCGCATCTTTTTGTGTCCCCAAGAACCACCCGCACAACCCGGACTAAAACCGTTTAGCGGTTTGGACTCTATGCCTGATGGTGCTAAAGGAGATACCTGACCGCCTTGCGCTGTGTACTGTTGTGGGGGCTAGCGCACACATTACACTCTCAAGGTGGTATCGGAGCGCCCGGAATAAATTGTTGTGCTACTGTACCCTGTGATGCCCATCATGACCCTGGGGTGCACACCATCAGTTGCCACACGCGACCCATGGAAATGATGCTTGCCAGTGCCTGCTTGTTCATCACACTAGCGATAGCGGACTTAAAATTTGTCAATGAGACCAGGCCAAACTAGTGAAAAAGGAGTTCATATTTGTAAAAGGCCAACTTTTGTTTGCGTGCGGCTCCTGCTTTGCGCTGGTGTGCGGCGGAGTGTGCAAGACTGCGGTTTTGCCCGAACAATGGCCTGGGCCCTAACCCCTTTTACCTGATACAACTCCCCTTAGGAAGGGTCACGTATCTGTTTGCTTGTTAGGGAATCTATAGAAGACAACCTTGACACACATTTTGCACCCCTTAACCCGAAAGGCCAGCACTGTAGGATTTTGCTTCAGTCCGCATTTCTCCCTGCTGTCGCTGGCCAGAAGGAAGGCGCCCAGGCGCATGCGAAGCACTTGCCAAGCTCGTCCTGAGCATCTGTTTGAAACACTAACTTAGGCCTTAGAGATCCTTGGAATTCAGCGGTTTCGTGTTTAGACACTATAAGGCACTGGTGTCAAGGAATGCAACAAATCGGGCGGTTCGGCATGCAACTGGATCAGCTTGTGCATGGGGCTCATTTCTGCGACAAACGAAGCCTGAGGATGCTGACGCGAGATGTGAGAACTGCAAAGGAAGATTTGCAAGTTGAAAGCTACTAAGATGCATCGCCTACAGATGCAAGCCAGCAAGACCTACTCGGAGGACTCACACGACTTCGATGTACTCTCCATCAGACGGCCCAACCAGAAGAACAGCCCTGCTGCGAGGCATGTGCTGGCCTGGAAACCAGTGAACAACTTCAAGCCTCCATTGATCAATAGTTGGGTGGAGACCATCGAAAGAAGGCTGGGGAGAACACCCTGGCTGAAAGTCTGACATGAAGCGGCCACACCGGCACAGTCTGCGAGCGGCTCGAGGTACAGAACATTCAGTGCGATCACAGCAACGTTTATCACACTGGACTGCAGAAAAGATCCTGCCAAATAAGCCCAGAGGAACTGGGAGTAGAAGCATCCTAGCAGGACCGAAACGATGCCAGCGCAGGCCAAAAGCGTCAAGGACGTCTTACAGGTCTCCAGAACGGAGGTACTGGTAAAGCAGGACCGCTTCACCAACAGACCCATAATGAGAAAACCTGCATATGCAAACATCACAAGGGCCGAGGCCGTCATCGAAATGTCGAAGTTCACCTGTGTGATATAGGTTGTGTTCGATTCGAACGTCAAAATCGCTGCTGTGAGGGAACCCATTGTCAGTAGCAAGCTTATCGCACGGAAATTGAAAATGCGCGATAAATCTTGGCAATAATCCCGCTCTTCGACTGACTCATCTGGGCAGCTTTCCACGATTGCCACCCAAGCATAGACTCCCATGAAGGCCCAAATCCCAGCCAGCCCAAAAAAAGAGATGCGCCAGTTGAAGAGAACTGCAAGCCATGCCCCAAAAGTGGGTGCTACCAACATACCGAGAATGGACATCGTGTGCAGCACTGAAATAACTGCGTAGCGCTCGTCAGGGTCTGCAATGTGGTCACGGACGACTGCGAAAAGCACTGGTTCCACTGACTCCCCTATTCCCTGGAGAATCCTTGCGGCCACGAACCACTCAATCCGTTGGGAGCATGCGCACCCCAAGCTTCCTAAGCACAGGACAATCATGCTCATGATCAGGACAGGTCTGCGGCCGATGCGGTCAGACAGGCCAGCAGTCAGCAGCCCAAAGACTGCCTTGACAATGAAATTCAGCTGAACAGTGAGGCTCATCAGGCTTTGGGTCCCAGACAAATCCTTTTCCATCTGTGGGAAGCTTGGCACATACTGATCGATCGTGAAGTAAATGAGCGTGTACACAATCCCAAGGAACACCACGCAACCCTTCGGATAGCTTTTCTGCACGCTGGCGTGCTGCGGGGCCTTCTCAGGCAAGCCAAACAGCCAAAGGCAAATGGCGATCAAGATCAGGCAAGCATATAAACTGCTGACTACATACTTGGTCAGCCATTCGCCAAGCTGGGACTTCAGAGGAAACCCATCCACGACCTGCGTCTGGACTTGAATCTGGAGAAAATATATGAAGTCGCGTGTGTCTTCCATGGCTCTCTGTATGTCCTAAGTCCTCTATCAGCATGGAACGTGAGCTTAGGCAGCTGGGTGCAGGATTTTATCGTGGCCGTGCGATGCTGTGGATAGGTCGGGTACTGCGTCATAGGATAGAACACACCCCATGTTTCGTACATTACAGTGCCAAGCGCCATCGCTTTTGAAAGCAAATCTTGACCACAAAAAAAGAAAGAACTTGGCTGCGCGAGCTCAACGTAAACTGCCAGATGAATGTTTATCGGTACAGTCTCGAGCAGAACGAGCTTGTGACATGGGCACGATCCGGATAACCCAACGCATGTGAAGGAGAAGCTGATGTTGCGGAGTTCCTTCTGGGGCCGCTGCATGCCGCTGCGCCACGCCCAAGGCAATCGGCATCTTTCGCCTCGAGCCTTGGTGACTGAAGGTGACTGCCATCTCGCTGAAATGCAGAGATTAGTGAAGATTATCATTGTCATTGCGGTTGCTGCTGCGCCTACACCGGCGTCTGATCCACAGCTTTGAATGCCAGGTTATCACAGCGTAGCGAATTGAGATTGCATTACGATTTTCCGTAACAAGAAGCTGCCTGCAAATTGCGGGTGCTCAACGCTGTGCTTAGGGACATGACTATATACAAGTGACCATGGAAGCGACATGCCAAACCCGACCTTCACGATGCATTGCTATAATGTGCTTAACTACAGAGACATGACTTAAGGTTGTTCCTCTGCAGCATTACCTGCACAAAGAAAACGGCATCACACATGACCGCGTCTCCATCCATGCATGAACAGACAGTCTGCTGCAGTTATCTTTACACTCAGTACTGCCAGTATCATTATTGCGATTACTAAAAGACCTGACAGCAAACAACAAGAGAGCACTACCTGCTTGAAGAGCTCTGCCAGCTTCGCTTTGTGAATTCAAAGGCGGGTTCCCAATCTTATGTGCGGGACTATGGTAGTAGGTGTCAGGAACTGGAGAATTCAAGAAGACGCAACTGCAACCAAAGAGCGCTATGATGTTGAAACTGTGCCTGCCTTCCGCTTCAAAAAAGAGAGGAGATGGTCTGTAGATCATGATAGTATCGCGGTATCATAGTTGAAAGCACTTGAAACCAAGAACTGTGCCGTGTTGCTTTTCTTCGGGGTGGATGCAGAGGTATTGCGCTAACTCAAAGACTTCCCAGACTTCCCAAACATTCCTGCGGCCCACACGAAGGGAAAAACCTGAAAATGCCGGTTTTAGCTTTCGCAGATCTTCAGACTGCTTGCCAGGACTTGATGCAGATACCACACTCTGAGGATTTCTGAATCACCTTTGTACTGGGTTGTACTGTCCCGGCTAAGCAGGCGGCTGAGCTGACGCCTAGAATCAGCAGCGCTGCCACTCGGCAAACATCCTGAGGTGCAATCCAGTTTGAAGTGATGCACAAGTAACCTCTGCGTCCTTCCAGTGCCCTTTCAGCTTGAAGCGCTTCACATACGCACATCAATCCGAGGTGAGCCTGGCAGCTTTCACATTTTGCGGCATGGCTTGGAAGGCCGAGTTTATGTTGGGTCCTCCCTCCGCTGCATCAGCTGGGCTCGCTACTCTCATCAGTGCTTGGCCAGCTTTCTTTGGATGACTCCTGCTTTGGAAGCACAGGCTTCTACATACAGGCCCGCAAGCGCAGCATGACAGAGGCCAATCTGCAGTATTTTGACCAGAACTGCACCCGGACAGGAAAAAGTCAAGTACGCAAGCCTAGCAACTCAGAGAGGATGCTGCAGAGGTATGCTTGTCCAAAGAGCACTGTCACGTAGATGACAGTTGCAGGGATACCGTGCAGCCAGAAGGGCAGGCACGGCTCCATCCCCAAACTTATGAAGAGACATATAAAGCATGTTGCCATCACAGCACAAAGAAACCTTGTCTCTGACTGTGCTCCAGTCCAGACAGCCAACATAGCCAACTGATCTACAAGAAGGTATGTGTTGGCAAAGAACATTGTGGCGAAAGATCTCTGGCCTTGTAGGTAAGCGCTCGCTGAGTTGCCGCCTGCATCACTAAAGGCCGTCCTCTTGCGTGGGACAAGGATGAGAACACAAAGAAGGGCCAGGAAGGACAAAAAACAATGCGCGATGTCCACGAACAAATCTGCTCCAGTGACTCCAGTGTAGCCCGTGCCAGATGAAGGATCTCGCTCGTACTCGTAGTTTATGCTGTGGAAGTATTTCATCACAGCGGTCAGCAGCAATGCTGCACAGCACTTAGACCTGGCCGTCTTCACTAAGAAGGGTTTGATCCACCCAAGCAGCGCCCCAAAGCCGAAGTACCACAGGAACAGGTGCGAGCCGGCTTGGCGAGTATAAGGCACAAAGGCCACTGCCAACGGCTGCGGATCACCTGCTTCAACATCTATAAAATTCTTGGCAGCAGTGAAGCCTGTTCCAAAGTGTAAGGCAGATGCAAGCACAAGCCGTACTGCCCATACTGCAGCCCGGCGCGATGTAGGCAGACAACGTGTGACAATGTGCAGAAGCCGTGCCCATAACATGAACATGAAGAACCAAGGATAATCACAGCTGCTATCGACTCCGGGTTTCGCTAATTTGATGAGACGTCCAAAAACCCATGGGATAAGCAGCTGCCCAAGCGACTGAAATGTTGGAGATTCTCGCTCGTCCAGATACCCAGCATACATCGCAAATCCTTGCATGGACATGGTGCCCCACAAATTGTTCAGAGCGTGATACTTCCCGGCAGCTTTGTCATCCAGAATTCTCCGGATAAGGAAGGAATGGTGACCCAGGAACACACCAAAGATCATGACAAAATAGAAGTGCCCAAGTTCTGCTGGAGGTTTCTGATCCCTTGCCATCGCAAGTGAATCAAAGGAAGGCTCCTTAGTCTCCAGGTTCTCTATGAACCAGGTTGCTGCTGCTGCTGCATCCGCATCTGGGGAAGGCCCGCCCAACATCAGCCAGGAGAGCGTGGGCTCCTTGCTGTTTATCAGTATTGTCAACATTCATCATCAAATATTACGACTGTCATTGTAGTGCTTATTATCATTCAAGAACGTGGGCTCCATGCATTTCTGCAACGACTGCCGCTGGATCTCGCCTTTGACGCTCATGGGCATGTCCTGTGAAGGGTCTAGGGTCTAGGGTTTAGTGTTTGGGGTTTAGTTTAGGCCGTTTGGGGTTTAGGGCATGTCCTGTCAACAAGAAGCTACAATACTTGCAATAATTTAGACATAAAAGATTTGCTCTACTTATAAAAATTAGAACCATCATCACACCAGCGTCGACCCCAAGAGCAACCAAAAGAGAATTTGAATAGAACTGTACGAACACTTGTGAAAGCACCCCTGGCCAAGAGCACCGGGCGTGCATTCAAGTTTTGCTGCACATCAATGAATTCTGAGGCCAGGAACTCCGGGAAACCTCGGAGCGCCATTTCGCCTGCTTAATTTGTATCACAAAGCAACAAGTTCCGGGGGCAGAGCTCCAGGAGACCATGTTGCGCACTTGTTTTATTCTACAATTCAACGAGTTCCGAGGCCATGAGCTCGAGAAACGGCGAGAGTCGCGCATTTTGCGAATTTTTGGCGACCCCACAACTCCAAACACGAGAGTTGCACTTCGCGACCCCACAAGTAGCCTTCAGGAGGCCAAATATCCAAAAGCGACGAGGAGCTCACATTTCGTGAGCCTACTGGCCCTCGATCTTGTGGTTTCGCCTTAGCTGTCGTCATCATAGAACCATCTGCAAGTCCACTGGCTCAAAAAGAAGACGAGAGTGCGACCTCGTTTTTGAATGATACGTACGCGAACAAGCAAACGCAACGTAAAAGCGGCGGTGATGAGCAACTCACAAACGCAAAGAAGACCATTGACCCACCTGTCCACACAGCAAGGCCTCGCGCACTGCATCCTGAAGCAATTTAAACAAACAGAGCAAACCTTCATCTCCCTCAACAATTGAAACTTGAACCCTTAACCCAGGAGCAGCCGGTCCTGGCTCAACACCACGTGCCTTAGCTGTGCTTGGGACCTGAGTAAAACTACGATTCTGTGGTACACTCCTCATTAAAAAAGAAAAGAACAGAAATGACGCAGAACAACGCAAAGAACAATAACAAGAACAAGAAACAGAAAAAAGACAATGAGAAAGAGAAAAAGATCAATAAACATCAGCACAAGAGACTAAAACATGAAACAATCATAGAAAGCAAAGGAAAGGACAGAAGAAAAGGACAAGGAACGACAAGGAAAAGGAAAGAATGCACGACAACAACAAACATGGAAATGAAATGCAATAAGAGAGCACAGGGAACGCAACGAAACGAAATAAACAATCAAATCGAAACGAGAGAAAAGGACATAGATAACATAATGACGCGGAGATATAAGAAACGACCAGAAACGGAAAGAAAAGAAGACAAAGAAAAGACAGGACCAAAACGCAACCGAACAACAAATCAAACGAAAAGAGAAAGAAAAGACACGCAGAGAAGATAACCAGAAAATAAAATGAGATACCCACACAGAAACATACAACAACAACAACAACAAAAGATGAGAAGGACAAGTTGAAAAAAGACAATACACGACAAGACAAAATAAAACATAGCAAACCACAAAATATGTCAGTGTGCCCCCCGGTTGCTGCGGCAAGAATCGGGACCATTCGGGCTGCAAGGCGTTGCACTCCTGCAACTTATACAAGTCAAAGAGACGATTATTGTCATTATAATTTGACTCTCACTCTTATTACTATCAGTATTATTATCATTGTCGCTGTATGGCGGTCTACAAGAATTAGGGTCCTTTTTTGGGTGGGTTTGCTTTCAGGGTGCTGCACTGTAAACATGCATACCATTATGAACATATAGATTGCAACATGCATCTATATATTTTCATGCCTCCATGTTTACAGTTTTTCGCGGTATTTGGTGCCCTTCACGGCTCCCCCAAGCCACCTACGAAATCTCGGGGAACTGCCCTAGATCTTCTTGGTGAGGCCACGCCTTCGATGATTCTTTCACGTTTTTTCAAGGCATTGGTGCCTTGGGGCTGGCTGTCGGTAGGTCTGTCGGCAGGCCTGTCGTAAGGCGAGCATGAAAGAAGAGCATGTACATGCGATGCATCATGCATTCGCCACGGGGGTTGGCGGAAGCAGCATCAGCTCTCAACTACATGTCAAGAGGACTCTATTCGTTCTACCATTCGATACTTCCGAGCTCTAGCCAGCTTTACTTCGACTCTTATCTTTGCACTCCTTGATGGCGGCCCAAAGCTCAAAGGCGCTCTTCTCCTGCAAAAAAATCCGAAATTTTGGGGCTGAAAGAATGTATGTCGTGGCAAACGAGAGGAGGCTTTCGTGAAAGAGGAATCTATAATACAACTAAAAGAGAAACGAATCTTCGTCTGCCCTAAAGATTTGCGAGGTGCTCTACGGAGGCTCAGAGTGCACGGGTTGGGCATTGAGGTTCGGAATTTCCATTGAAGATTGGCACTGGGTTTTGGGAAGATCCCAAACTTACTAAACGAACTTAGGAAGCCGCCTTTGCCACCTCCCCAAGCCTCGACCCCGCCAAACATCTCAAAACGGCAGCGTTCTATTTTTGATGGTTCACTGGATATACTGGCTTCATTGGCACCTCTTCATAAGAACCCCAATGCTACTACATCAAAAGCCACCATACCCATCTCAAACCTTCTTTCCCCCAGCCTTGGTTCGCTCTGCTTCAATGACCAGAAGCGGCCTTGGAAAACGGTCGCCCACCACGCAGGCTCGAAGCCCGAGGCGACCCAGTGCCTTCGGGAAGTCGGTTGGGAGTTCAGCGGCGGAGGCTATTGAATTCGTTGAACTCCGATGCAGCTTGAGGATTCAGAAGAGCTGTATTCAAAAAACCTAGAATATTCTAGAATCTAGAATCTAGACCTTCGTTGCGGGCTTAGGGTTCAATATGCCTTCTCCATGGGGAGAGGGTTCGTCATCTCTCCACTCGTGTGGACAAGCAGGTCATCGCTGCGAGAGAAATGACGAAGCCATGTGGAGCCATCCCACCTTTGAGCGTGGGGTCAATAACAGAAGCCTAGGAAACTGCAAGTACATATCCCCTCTAACACAGTCCCGGATGCTCTTATTCATTGGGCAGGGGGTGGGGGGGGGGCTCAGAACACACAGCGCACATGAACACACGCTTGCCGGACACAATGCACAGGTGACCACGTCAGGTCCAAACCTGCAGACCTCAACCGAAACCCTCAAAACGAGAAAAAAGCCTTCTGCTACGCATTCCACGAAAAAAGGATCTTTGAGAAAACGACCCTCTAGCAGACTATCGTACTTCAGGGGTGTGTTGTGCTTAGGATGGATGGTTTGGGGCCCTGGGGCTCCGAATACCTGCATCGGGTTCTAAACCTGGAATTGCAAATGTGTCTTCAGAGTTACAACAAGTGCAACTAAGGCGCTCAACTTCTTCAAAGATGTCCCCTGTCCAGTACTCCTCCGCTGTCAGCTGCCCTGGACCCGTGAGTGGGCGGCCCTGGCTGCCTCTTAGGTACGCCTGTGCCGCCGATTGCGCGCCGTGGAGCACCAGCTCACCACGGCGTGGCTCCTCCGACGAGTTGAGCAAAGAGCGGAAGGAGTAGGTCGCACCAGCCACTGGCTGCAGCAAGTCTGTCCTGGCGCCTAAGCGGCCAAAGAGAAGAGGCCCTCCCAACTCTGTTTGCCCATAATCCACCTGTAGTTTGATCCCATGCATTCTGCAAACCTCGAAGCAGCCTGTGGGTAACTGCGCACCTGCAAAGGCAATGTGATGCAGACGCCCACAAATAGCCGCATAAGAAGCTGCTTTTTCACCTCTTTCTAGCTCTTTACAGATCGCCTCAATCACCCACGGGACCGTGCTCAGGACTGTGGGCCGAAGATCTTTACAAGCTCCCAGTAGCAAGTCCACGGTCACCGGACTCGATTCCGGTGCTTCCAGAACTGCACAGCGAATCCCTGCGTAGAGGTTGAAAATGAAGTTCACGGTCAAGCCGATGGCATGGAAGTTTGGCAGGAAACAAACAGTCCCAGCGTTTGGAAACAGCACAGCCTCGGACTTCTCACGTGAGATGTTCCGGCAGTTCCACAGCAGGCTGCTGTGGCGGTGAGGGACGGCCTTAGGCGTTGACGTGCTACCTGACGTGAAAAGGATCACTGCCACAGGGTTGTCGTATCCGTCGGTCCCCTCGTTGGGCTCCTCACTCTCCTCACTCTCCTCGCAATTCATGCCTTCCATCAGGAGAAGCTGGACATCGAGCTGCTTGACTAGCTGTTTGGCTGCTGCCTCGTAATAGCAAGAGGCCAAGAGCTTGGTGCACTTAGTCGCAGACAACATGGCTTCTTGAATGGCCAGGGGCTGCCTCCAGCTCAGCAGAACAGGTACAGCTCCAAGCTGCATACATCCAAGTAGTAGGACCTTGTAGTCCAATGTGTCTTGCGAGAGGATCCCAATATGCTCCTGATCCATCAGGCCCTGTGCCTTCAACCATCCAGCTGCCTTCTCGACAGCAGTGGCAAATTGGCGAAAACTTAGGCTTCGGAGGGTCCCTCTCCCAGGCGCCCAGATTTCAAGAAATGTGGCATCTGGAATCCGCGCTGCTTGCTCTTTGAGCAGCGCTGGGATTGTTTTGGCCGCCCGGATGGGGCAAGTGCCCCCGGTGCTGCCGGTTACTAGGCTCTCATTCGGGCTGCGCAAGATCTTTCCAGGTTCTGCATCCTCCACGGTCTTATGCCTGGAAAAAGACACGCTCCCTGAGCAGGAAAGTGCAAGGCGTGCAAGAAATGGCCAAGGCTTGATTTTCAATTTTGCATTTAGCCGCACTGCCTCGTTCAGACCCACGAAGAGCGTGAGAAAAAACAGATAATCTTTCCAGAACACCGCTGAACCAAAAGTAGGCAACTGACTCCCCGTCCCCACCACAGCAGGCGAAGCCTGCTCAGCCTGCAATGCTAAGTCCGCTAAGCGGCAGAGACCGTCCGTCGCCATTGAACCATCAAGCGGCGCTTGAAAGATAGCCGATAAGCAAGTGCTTCAGGTGGCTTGAAAAATCAAAACTGTTCAGAGCCGAAGGGCAAAACAGGCACAGGTATGCATGTAGGAAATTAAAAAGCAAAAGCGTACATAGATAGGTAGGTCAGGCACGCATTAGGAATGACGATATGCAAGCATGTAGGCGTTGTATGCATGCAAAGATGTATTGAAATGTGTATGAATGTCTTCGTGCATCATGCATATTGCGCAACGGGATTGGTAGGCAAACTTTGATTACAAGCAGCCAGCAACGCTCAAGGTAAACTTCGGCACCAAAACCACTCTTGTCTGAGAGCCTACGAACCATCACTACTCAGGCTCTGTCAGGCTCAGGGTGTGCTGTGGCCTCAGCATCAGAGTCCATGTCGCTCGGTTGAAGAGCGCTTTCGCCATTGAAAATACCCTGAAAGCGACAGGTCGAGCAGGACTGTCCATTCAAAGATGCGTGGTCCGAGAAACACAAGCCTGGAGACACATATGACCTTTGGAACTCCAACGCAACCTGAACCTGGCCCGCGGCGTTGCGAGTTCGCGCTATTTACTCTGCCAGTGAACTCATTCATGTGGATGTCATCACACTGACAGCCAAAGCACCCTGTTGGGGACACTCTCCCAATCTCCCAATCCAATCCGCCAGGCCTTAGCAGTCCGGGACAGTTACTGCGGCCCCCGTCGCTCTCAAAGCACCGCAAAGCCTGGCACGCATACTGAGGACAGAGTCTAACATGCTTGCGCGATCTTGCGCGGGGAAATCGGAATATATGGGAATGGGAGTGGAGGTTTCCAGGCACTTTCCTGCTGTGAAGTTAAACACTTTTGAGTTCAAGAAATCGGGCACGCCCCACCTCGCGCCTGCAAGCTTAGAGTACCACCCCTGCGTGCTCTGATCATCTTGAAAGCAGTGCTGTGGTCGGCCTGCTCGGCGCGCTGTTCAAGTTCTCCAAAAATTAAACTTGAAGCCAACGTAAGTCCGACCAAAATCAAAACAAAAAGCAGCAAACCTATGGACTACAAAGAAAAGTAATTCTAAGGCAAGGCGCTGTGCTCGGCCAGGCCGCCCAAATCCATGACCTGCATTGACCTGCACGTGCTTTGTTCAACATGCCCCCTATACTATCCCTCTACTACACTTAGAGTTCCAGATAAGTTGTGCAACCATTGGCTCCCACATGCTCTGACTGCGTAAGGCCTTGCTAACGATTTTCCCGAAGCCCAGGGCTCCGCTCGCAAGTGGTTGCCAGTCGCAGACTGTTTCGGTGGCTAAGACAAGTTTAGCCGCGACGACTTTGCCAAATTTTGCCGAGAATTCCTGCATCTTCAAGTGGATGTGTGCGGTCGTGATTCAGGGCCAACGGAGATGGCTTGTCGACTTGACACGACACGTGGGCATCTGCCATCTTTACCAACGGGACCCTACATGTAGCAATACAAATTCAGAAACAGCAAGCTGCGGATGGAGCAGAGCTGTGCTCAGCTTCTGCCAAGAACGGCTGTTAGTCAACACACTCGATTAGGTATGAGCATCTGGCCAGTCACTTGCAGCTAAGTTTATTGGCAAGCAATCTGCAAGTGGCACTTGAAGGTTGTAACACAAGATCACGCCAGCGTTAGCGGCCCTGGACGAAAAACACTTGCAATGTGGACTTCGTCCCACGCCTGCCAGTGTTCGCGCAAAAACTCGTGCTTTGTTTTTTACGGGCCATGCGGAAAAAAGACGGAACAACTGCATTTCGTGCCACGCCTGCCAGTGTTTTCACACTTCCAAATTTCGAGCGTTTTTGCGCTCGCGGCGCGGTTTTCGTGTTTGCGGCTTGGATTATTTTTTTAACGAGCAATGCGCCGCATCCCACGCCGGGCAGGGTTTTTTGTTCTTCCACGTTGAACGATGACACTTTGATTAATATGAATAAAATTCTAGCCTTACAAGTTCCCCTTCGAAAAGTTCTAGCCTCACAAGTTCCTTTCAAGGAAATTCTAACCTTGAAAGTTCCCTGCAGAAAGTTCTAGCCTCTCACGTTCCTCTGCAGAAAGTTCTAGCCTTACAAGTTCCCTTCCAAAAGTTCTCGTCTCTCAAGCTCCTCTGCAGAAAGTTCTAGCCTTACAAGTTCCCCTTCAGAAAGTTTTAGCCTTACAAGTTCCCCTCCCAAAAGTTCTAGCCTTACAATTTCTCCTCAAGAAAGTTCGAGCCTCACAAGTCTCTCTCAAAAAAGTTCTAACCTTACAAATTATCTTCAGAAAATTCTAGCCTTACAAGTTTCCCTCAAGAAAGTTTTTTCGCCTTACAATTTTCCCTCAAGATAATTCTAGCCTTACAAGTTTACCTCAAGAATGTTCAAACCTTACAAGTCCTCTTTAAACTAAAGCTCGAAACTCGAAACCCCAAACCTAAAAAGCTAAGTGCAGCTGCAGGTCACACTGTGTCTTGTTTTCGCAGCTGGCGGACCTTGCGGGCAAAGAATGCCCAAAAGTCTGGCTCGGAGTGCCTAAAGGCGCTCGCATAGGCGTAGTCCCAATTATGTTTTGGGCATGGATGCTCTGGTGCCCGGGAACAAGAACGGAATTATGGTCTAAGCATGGATGCTCTGGGGCCCGTATGCTCTTGGAACACGAACGGAATTATGGTTTCGGCATGGATGCTTTGGTAACCGTAAGCTCTTGGAACACGAACGGGATTATGGTTCGGGCATGGATGCTCTGGTGGGTGCACGTATGCTCTTGGAAGACGAACGAATTATGGTTTGGGCATGGATGCTCGGTAACCGTCTGCTCTTGGAACACGAACGGAATTATGGTTTGGGCCTGGATGCTCTGGTGCCTGTATGCTCTTGGAACACGAACGGAATTATGGTTTGGGCATGGATGCGGTGGTGCTCGTATGCTCTTTGAACACGAACGGAATTATGGTTTGGGCATGGATGCTCTGTAACGGTATGCTCTTGGAACACGAACGGAATTATGGTTTGGGCATGGATGCTCTGGTAACCGTATGCTCTTGGAAGACAAACACGATCGACAGTAAGGTCTGGTCGTGGTTGCTGTGGTAAGCGCATGCTGAAACGCATCCACATGCATAGCCCCCGGGTCTGTCACGCCAGCGAAAGCAGCCCTGGTTTGATGAGACCCAAACCGTCTATGTCGTATAAGAACGCATGAAATCAGTGTTTCGTCCAGGGCGCGAGCTAAAACAAGCTAGATGTTTCTTCAGTCCTTCACTGCTCTTTCCAGATAGGCGTTCTGCCTCAATTCAAGTTCTCTCTGCTTCCAAATAAAGAAGGTCCTTCTCCTACGCCGCTGAGGTCTCAACATCCTGAAGACCACACTGTCCGGCCAGGCTTGAGCATGACTGCGCATAGGCAAGATAATGGATCTAAGAGCTGTGAACAGAAACCTACGTATTTCCGTACAGCTCACGAACCAACGCGTACCAAAGCGAACCAGCAATCGTCCATGTGGCCTAGATTTTGGTGGCGCTGCTCGACCCTCCCTGGATCTCCGCACTTGAGGCATGACGGCGGATTGTCAAACCCGTGCTTTGCCTTGGAGACTCTTCAAAACATTGCGTTGAACACCAATTTTGTCAACTTCCCTTTCGCAGGAAAGTGATAATATGAGCGAGTCCACATTGCAGCACGATCATGCCTCTGCATTTGACCAGAAACAGAGATTAGCCTTCATGCCAACTACATTTTCGTTATCGACTTCTTCTGGAATCTCTGACGCTGGTGCCGCAAGTGTTGCGCACGAGCTCAAAACCCCTCTAATGGTGAACATTAGCCCCGCCCTGTCCCCCAGGAGCAAGCACCCCCTTTCGAAGCCCACGCGTTGTGTTGCTGCTCTTCTCGGGCCAATTCTTTTTGATTTGCTTTGCTTAGGCGTGAGGGGAACCATGATCCCCTGACTATTGAAACCATGAAGAAAAATAAACTGAGGCATGAAGCACCAAGCGTCTCCCAGAAGGCGAGGGTATATCTCAGTGTATATATCCCTCATCCTGTGCGACTGTCTAAGTGGGAGGCCACAGCATGGCAACTCTCTTTTGCTTTGCTTCGCTTTGCTTTGGCGCGGGGGAACCATGTTGCCCCGCACTGCTGGGGACGCCTGGCGTTTATGGCGCCGCGTCGCCACGTCAGTACCCTCACCCACCCCACCACCCCCATGATATATCCCCTACGCTGCAAAAGCGTCAACAGTCACAAGGATGGGGCCCCTCGGGCCCGTCATCCTCGCACCTGTCGTCTTCATCTCTGCACCCGTCGTCAAGAACGAGAAGGCCAGCTCAAGCGGACAAATTAAATGACTAGCACCAGCCTGGCGACGGGTCCCTGAAGATTGTAAGGGCCTATATTAAAATCTGTAATCATGGATTATTAGCCTAAAAAGAACTCTATATTCTAGCAGTCGTCTGGGCCCGTGGTTTGCGCTTTCTTCTTCACTTTCATTTCTTCACGTAATTCACTCCTTTAAGTACATTCGTTGGGCCTCAAGGTGACCATGTGGGGCAAACGTCAGCAGAGCGTAAGCGTGCGGCGTGCACGATTAGACTCCCGCTGATGAAGGCACGCACTGGGCGGAGCTTCCGTCAGACGCTTGCCTCACAAGCCAGGCGACCGCGCAGCATTCACGACAGCTGAAGGTTCTCTCAACTGCGGCAGGGGTATTTTCACGGATCAAGCATTTTCTGGAGGCTTCCTGCTCGGCTGCCGGATTGGCGATGAGATCACTTGCTGGTAAATGTATGCTCTTAAGCAAGAGTGTTGATCAACCTTCAGTTGAATCATGGGGTTGGCTGCGTGCAAGTCTCCGCGCGCAAGCTTTGATCTCTCGCTTGTGCAGATAGCACAATTCATTCTCTCAGACAGGATTTGCGGTCACAGTGATCAGTGCCCACACTGCTCACCCATGCTTGCCATCATCCTTGTCATTCTCCACGTGCTGGTCACCACTTGTACGCTGAGCATGCAGTGACCTAAATAGGTTCCCTGCAGGTTCTCTGTCAGTCAGGAGCTTGATGCCACGGTTGCGGAACGCATCTTGCGCACGCTTGCGCACGCTTGTCACCCTGCCTGCCATGTTACCATGCTGCAGTTGTACAGCGCCTACCTGTGCCCGCACATGTTTGACGCTTGTTGCGCTCGCGGCTAAGGCCTGTCGAATCCCCGTGGAAACGAATGCCAAGTGCGCCTGCGGGCGCATCCTGAGCCTTCTGATTCCATGCTGGATGCGATGAGAGTATGCGCCCAACCTGCAGTTCTCGAGAGCGGCTCCGCTCACACGGCAGATCTTGCTGCCTGATCTAGATTTTTTGCGCGCTCGCCTCCTCTTTTTGTTGGTAAGTGTAGGGGCGGCGAGAATCCATGTTAGGTGGCGTACACTGTCAACAACATCGTCAGCATCAGCATCATCATCATCATCATCTTCATCATCAGCATTATTCCCCTCTTCATCATCGTCATCCTCAACACCATCATCATCATAGTCGGCGGCAATACTCTGATCGTCTGTTCCAGAGACGTGCCGGAGAGCATAATTTAATCATGCCAAACCTAGCAAAATATGCTATATGTATACACGTACAGCCCCCCACAATAGAAAAACTTTGATGGAAAGTGGTCCTGGAGGAACATGAAAATGTTGCTTGGAGAAAATGCCATATCTTAGACACTACGAACTCATGTTATATGTTTTAGAACAAAAACTGCAAGCAAGGTTGGCAGCACGTCCATTCGAACACATGCCCTATAGCCCCTCCACGCTAGACCCCAAATCCTCATACCCTATTACACCCCAAACCCCGAAACCCTAAGCCCTCGTCTCCGCTTGCATTTCCTGCTTCATTTCCCGCCCATTTCCGGCCTTTTTCCGCCTTTCCGGTCACCCGTTTCAATTGACATCAGTCCTCGTCGCTATCTGCCCCATCATCTGGGTCTGAACCTTCTTCATTAAAGCGGCTCCCTGCTGACTTTGCAGCATGTGATTGCCTGAAGGCGCGCCACCCCTTGCCTGGCAGGGTGGGCTTCCAGGGCCCTCCTCTCACCGGCCCAAACATGTGGAACCCGGCGGCCGTACCTTGTACCTGCCCCCGATGGTGCCATCCGCATCAACCTTCAGGTAGAAGTTGTGACTCGTGGCGGGATTGAGGTGTGAAACCCGCGTTGCTGCTGCCAGATTCATGTTTTGCAACCCTTCATAAACATGCAGGCTCGCATTCCCTTTTCTCTGCACCAGTAGTTCATGACATGATTTGTACATGATTTGTGGGCCACATAGGCTCCCAGACGGGCATTGTCAAACATGTTTCAATGTGAAACTGAGATGCAGGTGATTCCTGAAATGGCCCCGGTGTAGCCAAGATCACTCCCAGAATCTGGCTAGGCAAGCCTTGACCACTACCAGGATCAGCTATGAGTGCCTTTTGGCAATGATGCCTGCTTTCCACTTCCCACGCCCCCACAGCGTCAAACGGGAAGGGTGAGGGTGAAGTGAGCCAACATGAGCTCAAAAAAGGAGCGGCGACACGAGAGATTCAAACTCCCTGCATGCACCTGCTAATCGTCGCACGTTCCACGCCGACTCGCATTCCCTTTTCTCTGCGCCAGTAGTTCATGACATGATTTGTGGGCCACAAAGGCTCCCAGATGGGCATTACCAAACATGTTTCACTGTGAGACTGAGATGCACAGGTGATTCCTGAAATGGCCCCGGTGTAGCCAAGATCACTCCCAAAATCCGGCTAGGCAAGCCTTGGCGGCGCCGCCGTCCAGCATTCGAACTACTAAGTGGGCCTGAACGGTGGGAGAGAAAACGAGACTTTGCGGGGCCGTCTGGGCCTGCTGACAAATGCTTCAACCTTCCTATCGTCAAGGCTTGATCGAGGTTGCCCGTTTGACGAAAAAATGAGTGGCACCACCACGGCGCAGCGAACACGGCTGGAAGTTGTGACTGCCAAGCTGAAGATGTTGCACCAACTGTCGCCAACAAGCTCGGAAGGTATGTTGTGAAACTCCTGCTAATGAGTCTCCAGGACGTCTGTCACGCAAAAGGCGCACCGCGACATGTGCTGCAAGGGCATCAGAAATCAAAATTTCTTCAGCTGCCACATTGGCTGGCTGTGTCCCCTGCGCGAGGGAAGGCAAGAAACATCAAGAGCATCAAATAAGCAAAGTCTGACCATGTTCTGCGGAAAGCCTCCTCAACAAAAGCAAGAGGCGCAGCCTGGCAAGCTACCTCAAGTGAACCCCATTTAGTTTTGATTTTCCAACTAACAAGAAGCCAACGACGCAACGGCGGGACCCAATATTGCACTGCAGCCAACGTATTGCTGGCCACTGCCTTGGGTGCTCTTTCCCACCGAAGGTCTTCAATAAAGCGCGCAAGCCACTCATCATATTCAGCGGCTGTTGCAGGAAGGTATCCCAATCCATCTCGTAAGAAACAAATGAACTGATCAAAGTGTTTTGCATAACGCTTCTGTGTCGCCGGTAGCCCTAAATTATCTCGCAAAGTTCCCAACCGCCTCCTACATGTTTGCCTCTGTTGTTTTGAAACTGCTGCGATTATGGCCGCTCGCTTCGCCATACAAGCACGAAGGAGCGTCGGCAGATTTAACTCTGATTTGAAGTACGCGTACAAGCCAAAAAAGATTCCCACCAAGTAGCAAAGCAGAGATCTTCTGCAGGATGGTGTTTAGCCGCCGGGAACTGGATCGTCCTTTGGCTAGTACAGCGACACACACCTGGCTGTCCAGCAGATGCAAAAAGCGAATCTGAAAAAACTCTCTTGAGCGAAGACGCAGGTCTTCAAGCAAGCTTCCAACTCAAGAATGTTGATATGACTACAACGTTGCCACCGCCATGCCATGACTGGTTTCCAGTGTCAAAGATGAGGATTCACACTGAAGCGAGCGGCCCGCATCGGGCGCAGCAGCATCCCTGTGTCTAAACGCACATCAGACCCGCGGTATTCTGCTCTACGCAAGAAGAAGCTAGGCAAAGTGGTGTTTTGGCAGGAAAGTGCTTCGGACGCATGCTCCTGAATTGCAGTTGTGAGGCCACTTTCATGGGGAATGCGGTTGTAGCGTGCCTCGGTATCCGCAAGAGAAGCAAAATGCTGTCGTGGCACTCTGCCCGCAACAAGTGGGGTTGTATAAAAACCCCGTATTGAATCTTTCATAAACTTCAACCTTATCTTTTTTTTTACTCCTTATCGTTTTGCTGTGTTTGGGGCTTCCTTGCTTTTCCAAGTATTAAACTGCTAGTAATTAGCTGTCAACAAAACAACAATTAGTCAGGCAGTTCTGACTGTCGTAAGAGTAGGAGATGGAGTGGGAATTCATGGACTCT